>JALPQI010021626.1:0-20906 GCA_025490895.1 Thaumatotibia leucotreta
TTCGGAGTGAAAATAATATTAAAATTCGCACGTCCTAACATTAAAGTAATTAAAAAGTAATCTAGAAGTACGGTCAACGATTCCAGTAATTTTGAATCGACATGTTGATTCCAAAGTATTAGTAATGCTAATATGCTATAGATTATTACTGACTCCTTCATACGTCATTGTAATATTCCGTTTCACGACATTACATTACAAGTAATATGTTACCCATAAGTACATTACAAAGTAAAATCAAGTAATATTGTAATCGGGAATTGATTACGAAATGCCCAACTCTGATATGTATTAATGTTTAATAATACAGTCGCCTCTCGTTAATTCGAAACTCGAAGGACCTATCCAAATATTACGATTTATCGAGAGTTTGAAATATCAAATGGTCGGAAATATTCGGGAAAAAAATTAAAGTACTCGGTGTTAAGTAATAATCAACTGTTACTTTTTATTAAATGCATTTTTTAACAATATCAAAAGATTAGAAGCACATACATGTACAAACATAATGTTAATTAATTATTAGTTTTCGGATAAGTTCTTCTTTTCAGCAATATCGTCAAGCATCTATACTTTCTAGGACTCATAACTAACGTAAACTTTTAATCTATACACATAACCAACGGAAAAATAACTTAACTGAGTGGCAAACAAATATGTAATTAACAACAAATTCTTGTGCAACTTTTCTAAAATGTAGGATACTTGCCTCTTTAAACTCATAACTTTGAATTGGCGAATGTTTGACGCCCACGAGTTCGAATTAACGCGTGGTTTTGTTGTGTAGCTATTACTTTTTTGTTTGAATTACCAAGTGTTTAAAATGTATTGAATTTTTTCGAAATAGCAAGAGATCTTCTGGGGAACTCGTGATAACTTCGTATTATAGAGAGGTTCGAATTATCGCAGGTTTGAAATAATGAGAGTCGACTGTATTGATATTTTGCCTTTAAATGTGCAATTATTATCATCATATGTTGTACACCCATATTTATGGAAAATGGTTTGAAGAATTGAAATTTCGGGTTGAGCCATCCAACTAGCTCTATCGCCAAAATATAAAAAATATCGTATAGTTCGTGTCGTTATGAACATTTAAGCGTATCGACGAAGCTTGGTATCTATCTATGTTGCAACTATACTTTCCGCAAAGCTATCTGGCGGCTGAAGGCGTCATGTTATCTGCGTTACACTTGTTAACACCAGATCAGAGAGAGACAGCAGTGTGCCTTCAGTCGCCAGATAGTTTTGCAGCAACTATAGTTGGAACATTTAGTCGACTCTATAGTCTGTGCTTCAGCAAAGTGATATGAAAGTGGATCCCGCGTCCCAGTTTAAGCTAGTTGCTTAGCCAAGTGCGGCTTGCGGCGGTTTTGCTTTAAAATTACAGCATCCAGGGTAGGATGAGATGCGGTGCATGTATTCTTAAACACTACTTTGTCCTAGCAGGCAAAACCAGCGGCAGGTATATAACTAAGAAACGAAGTATACGAGTGCAACATTATGTAATATGTATAAGGCTAAGAGGGTTGAGAAGACGTTTTGGTAGATGTTATGCCAATTCGCAACACTTGGATTAAAGTTAAGCGAGAATTTCGAGTAAGAATTTCAATAAAACATCCTAATATGAGTTATTTTTCTTGGTAAATTACTGTTTTGTTTCTAGATTTGGCTTATTTATTTTTATTCTCGAGCGGTTATTGCCAAAAAGATTACAACGTATATGCAAAAAAAAAACGTATAACTTCTTTTGCGAACGTATAACTGTATTGTAAATTTCTAGCACTAGCAACTAAGGAGCTATGCTGTGGACAGACACACGAACAGACGTGGCGTGACTACAAGGGTTCCTAGTTTACTACGGAATCTTAAATCAAATAGTGTATTTTGAAATTATAAAGTTGTTTACTAAATTGTATTCAGTATTCAGTTTTAATCCAAAACAAGTACCAATTTTAATGTACTTTGTCTCTTTTAAAACAGTAAAAAAGTATTCAAAATGTTTTCACTAAGTACAATCAACAACACACCTGTGAACACAGGCAAAGTGGCAAAAATATGTAAGCAGAACTTTATTGCCTGGACATAAAGGTGTGTATACATATTTCTGGCACTTTGTCTGTATCCACGCTGTGTTGTCGATTGTACCTAGGTATATGAAATTTAATAGACCAGCCATTTTTGTTAAAGAACCATTTAAATAAAAAAAAATACGAAATACATATCCAGGGTGCGTAGCCAAGTTGTCATTCGCTAACGCTCAATCGTGTACGAAAAGTAATTAGCTGTCTTTGTCGCACTAATAAGAAATACAGACAGAAAACTACTATATTCTACTGATCGTCAGCGATTGGCAACTTGGCTACGCACCCAAGAATTAGGATAATATATTCTATGTTTAGAGAACAGGGCACCCAATAACATGTAACCAACAATCCGTATAACACCACGCACTTGACATGTCTGTTACATAATTATAAACCCCGTAATGTATGCTAATGCCGCTTGAAATGGAAATGTAATTGGCTGCAAATGTATTCAATTAATTCAGTATTACAACTAGTAGGTAAGCCAATACGACGTAAGTAATTCAACAACATTAATGTAACATTTGGTATCTTGAAACATTTGTGTACAGAGCAAAAAATGTTGAGAAAATTCTGAATTTATTTACGGGCCTCTTTCACCATACCTGAATCACTACATAGTATAAAATAAAGTCACTTTTTCTGTTCCTATGTCCCTTTGTACGCTTAAACTTTAAAACTACGCAACGGATTTTGATGAGATTTTTTTTAATAGGTAGAGTAGGTAATTCAAGAGGAAGATTTTTATGTAGGTATAGTACCTGTGCGCAGCCGGGGCGGGTCGCTAGTAAAATATAAGAACAAAAAAATTTTGAACAAAGACTGATTTTATTTACAGGCTTATTTTAGTGTGCATAAATAAAATATGTATCTGTCAGATAAAATATTATATGCCTGGGTAAACAAAAAATAAAAAGGTTTATAATGCGTTTTTTGATGTTGAAAACAAATAAGGAGTTCCAAATGAATGATATGGATATGTAGCTACAGGTACTCAGAACTAGTCTATATATGAAAAACTCATTATTACACTACTTTAAAATTACTTGACGTAGCAATTTAGTGCACATTTGTGGCATCCACCGCAAACCACATACATAGAAAGACAAAGGACTGAACGCCTGTAATCTAGATTCGAGACAGGTACATATTAATGTACTAAAGGATGTAAATGATACGGGATAGAGCGTAGGTAGGCTAACAATTAGGGCTGAACCACAGCGGTTGCCTAATGTACCACGGTTCCTTCCTGTGCCTTGGGTTAGTGGTGTGACAGTTACTTGCAAGCATAGAGGTATCAACTTTTGGAACTCAACGTACTCGTACTCGATTACTTCTGTTTATTACAGAATGGAATCGAATAGAAAGCTGTTTATCCAGAAACTTAATACAAAACGAGATTAAATAAATGCCATGCCAGAAGGCATTATACGAAGTAGGCATTTTGCGTTTTAGTCAATTTGAGATATAGACCGAAAATTGCACTTTGGGCAAACTGCAGCTTAGGCAAAACAACAAACTAGTCATTTTGCGTTCTAGACGATCCGCGAATTATGCCAATGAAAACGGATAAGCTCGCGTATATTAATTAAATTGAACTTCATCCCGACGTTTCGAACACTTTACAGGGTTCGTGGTCTGCGGGCGACTGGTACACGCGATATCAGCGTTAGCACACCTCCGCCGCGGAACTGAAGTAGCGAAACCGCTGATAGTTAGTTAGTTAGTTAGTTATCCTGGGCTTTTTCCGCAACTCGACAACCATCGTGCCTTTTTTGCGTGATAGCGAGGTAGCCCTATTCCAACCATCCAAGCTCCTCCACGAAACTCAGTGTATGTTTCAGGTTGCTAAATGCCTCCTTTAGTGTATGTGGAGTCCCCAAGTGCCTACTCCTGTATACCTCTACCTGTTTACAATTTAGAAGAATGTGTTTTGCTGTTTCCTCCTCTTCCATGCAGGCCCTGCACATAGGGCTATCTGTTTTGCCCATATTGTGCAGATGTTTGTTTAATGTGTTGTGTCCCGTGATCGATCCTACTATTTTCCTCAGTTTGTGTCTGGGCGTTCGTAGTAGGGTTTTAGTGAGTTTACAGTTCAATTCGGGTAGTACTTCTTTGGTCTGTCTGCAGGAAACCAGATCGTTCCAGCATTTATTGTGGAGATGTCGGTGATATAGACCGAGTTGGTTTCGTATGTATGATAAAGGTAGTGGTATGATGGGTTCCGGTCCGTACGACGGTGTCTCTGATCCTTTTCTCGCCAGTTCATCCGCCGCATCGTTTCCTCTTGAGCCACTGTGTCCTTTTATCCATTGTATAGTCACTTTGTTCCCTTCTTTGCTTTCCTCCATGAGGCAGCTGTGACATTCTAATATAAGTTCTGAGGTGAATTTGTTACTTTGTAGCGCTTGCAGCACTGATTTACTGTCTGACAGTATTAGTATATTTTCATTTTTGGTTTTTCGTCTCCTCAGTGCCTTGCAGGCTTCTATTATTCCTACACATTCCGTCTGGAACACTGTGCTATGTTCTCCTAGAGGTCTCGAAATGTGCATGTTAAGGTCTTCTGAGAAGACTCCACATCCGGTACCTTCATTTGTTTTAGAGCCATCTGTAAATATTCTTAGGTGTGTTTGATTCAGTCCTTCCTTCTGATCCTCTGTTAACGATATGGCATAATCTTTCCAGAAGATCATCGTCTTTGGTACTTTGTCAATAGGTGCCTCAAGTATCGGCATACTAGAGATCATCTTGTCATAGATCTTTTTGTGTGCCGAGCTGAGGTTTGACCATAAGTTCAGGTTTTTAAGCCGAAGCGCTGTGGCGGCCGCTTCTTTCTGTATGTGCATATGTAGAATAGAATAGAATAGAAAATGATTTATTGAGCCTAAGGTACAGCACCAAAACATGAATCAAAATAACTTAATTACTAAACACACACAATAGAAACAAAAAAAAAAGAATAATAATAAAATAAGAGAAAAATTACATTACAATATGTTGGTGCTGTCATACTGGCTGCAAATGTAACGGTAGCAGTCCTAGCATTATTTCCAGTGCTGCAGTTGGAGTGGTTCTCATGCAGCCTGTGGTTGCCACACATGCTAGTCTTTATATCTTGCTTAGTTTATTTATTGTGGTGGTTTGCTGTGTGCGAGGCCACCACACAACCGAGCCATAGCTGATCATCGGCAATATGACCATTTTGTATAGCCACAGTATTATGTGAGGTGCTAGGCCCCATCTCTTGCCCACCATCCTTCGGCATTGCCAAAAGGTTACTGTAGCTCTGTTCAGTTTATTGTCCAAATGTTTGCCCCAGTTGAGTTTGTCATCCAGGGTTATTCCTAGGTATTTAACTTCCTTTGAAAGCGTTAGTTTCGTTCCGAAGAGAGTTGGCATACCGCAACCGCTGATATTTCGCTACAGTTTGTCCGTTGTGAGACGAGCGGAACAATAGCGAAACTGCCTGTTCTAGCGCGTTGAACTAACGATGCATATGTCTCTCTCTCGCGGAACATCGGCGATCTGCTCCGACGTCGCGCATACCTCCGCGACTTTTCCGCCACTTTTTGAAGTTTCGCGTTTGTTTCGCAAGCGAGTTGTGGCTGTCGACAGATTTCTCATGGCGGAACAGTGAAAAATTGTAGAATTAGATATTGAATTGAAAAACTAATACAAGAGGTCAGAAACAGACCTTTAAATGCAGATTTCTAAGAATGAAGTTCTGATCAATCTTTAAATGTCAAAAGTTAATTCTTCAAAATCGGCAACTATGTATAATATACTAACTTAGTTATAAGGACTATAAAAACCCTAAATTTCGTATTTCGCTTTGTAATTTCCGGCTTTAACGGGTTGTATAGTTCTTCAAAACTTTGTGGACTCATTCTGAAATATATTATGTATAAAAACGATCTTTATGTGACTCAAATTCTTCACATAATTGGTTTTCGCCAAACTATTTCATCTTCTTATTATAATCTCGTGCACCCAGATTCTACGTCTTTTAATGTTAATGCCATTTCTTCTTCTTCGGATTCTGAAAGCGACGACATTTGGTTTCTATGCTGGAGTAACACTAACGATCGCGTAGGAATGTTTTGCCGCGAAACTGGAGTACGATTCCGCGGCATGTGTAGTAACGTTTCGCCGCGAAACTTGTGTTGCGGTTTCGCGTTCTCGTTTTCGCAGCGGAGGTGTGCTAAAGCCCTATACGCGAGTTTACCCGTTTTCATAGCCACTCAATTGCTTTTGGTAACTGTGGTTTCTAGCTGTCACTCTTATTTTACATAGGAATAAAGCTCAATCGAAATTTCAAAGCAAATGAGTGCATAGTTTTATTTCATGTGTAATCCTCGCGGTAACCGAAGAAAATATTACATAAGTAACAAAATTGTTGAAGAAAAAAACATTCATGAAAAATCATTCCTTCTACGGCTTCTACTCATCTTTGTATCAAGGCATCTCTTGGATTACTTGACGCTGGTCTAATTTTCAAGACATCGTGTCTGTAGTTCTGTTCTTTAAACTTCTCAGAATTGACAATCTTAGAGATTTTTGATTCTTATGTCTCACAGTCTCTCTTCCTCATGACTGAGATGAGGTCTGTTAATTGAGTCGTTTTTCAATCGTAGAGATGTTCTCTTGTAATGTGAGATGTCATTTTCTTGTGTCTCACTTCCTCTTGGCATTGCTGAGGGTCAGGGCGCTAGTCTGTTATATGATTCCTTATAGATATCAGAACGATTATGCCACCATGCCAGTACGTGACAACTTGATAAGAGTACGATATAGTAAAACCTTATTGGTATGTCAGGGTATTCGTTAACAAGATAAACAACCCTCTAATCCTTCTTTGGGCCCCTGTGATTGCTCACTAGATATTTATTGACCCCACAGATTACTCTGATAGACGAATCAGATGCAAGTCAGAACTAAATTCATAGTCGTCGCCTCGCGAATACGCTCCGTACTCAGTAGAAAATCGCTGAGAGTGATCAGCGTTTTGGAAAACACTTCTGTTAGCGAAGACGTCGCAACGCGCTCGCAGCGAATTAGTTACAGGCTCGAGACGAACTCGCTGCACGCTCGTTTCGCTTTCAACTCGCTTGCAAATCGCAAGTGTGTTAAGGACCTTGTTTACATCAATGGAGCTTATATGTTTTAAGTGCTTAAGGTTAACATGGAAAACACAAACAAAAATAATGAAGTTGTGTAATGGAATACCTATACAATTAAGGGGTTCAAATTAACACATTACAGCATTGTCTGTTTTTAAAGTTTGTACGTCTATTATTGTACTCGTATGATTTCTGTTTTTCAATAGCTGTCTCAAAACTTATGGTGAGCGCGAGACTTATCTTAACAGGTTGATATCTCAACGCTTATCATGAACAACGCTGCATCTTTAGACAATATCTTATTGCAATTTGAATTCTAACAAAGTAGCACTAGAATTCCAATTGCATGCGGGTACTATTTTGGAATACAGCGTTGTTCATGATAACCATCGTGTGGAGTCCATGTGAGATAATCTATGAACCCTTTTCTATGTCACTACACTAACCAAGCAACTTCCATTAAAATGTTTAATTGCCTGTATCCCGTCCGCAACAGACTTGAAACAGAAATTTTCTTAATTCAGTTTGTTAGTTTCCGATAGTCGTTAGTTCCTGAAATCCACAACTCAATTAAACTTTAAAGGCCCTTGACAGACTTTAATGAAACCGACCCTATGGTTGACGTAAGCTGAATTATATGCAAGCGTCATACAAATAAGGTTGCTAATTGAGCCGTATGGCGAGTATGAGGGGACTAAAATGTTTTTGAATTATTGAAGTCCTTTTAATTTTGTTGAACAGTCAAGTTCAGAAATAAAGCTGTATAAAAATGAATTATGTCCCATTGTACCTTGTTATAGTGTAATAAGGACGTCGTAACATATTCACGAAAGGACTCTTTTGATAAATATTTATGCTCGTAAGTGTACTTTTTGGTAGACTTTGCAAGCACTTGAAAAAAGATACGGTTGCATAGCAACGAGTTTATACTTACGAGGGGTGGGATTCCTAAGTGTTTTTTAACATAACTGAGGATTCTGAGGGCTATGCGCGAACTTAAAAAATCGTAACTTTCGAGCCCCCAAATCGAATCAGGAATCAGGGAAAATCCCTGTGATTCCGATGACGCCTTCGTTGGAGTGACAAGGGCAGATGCCCTTAGATGGCGCAATCTTGAGGCCCAAATCTCTCATGTTCCTTCGGGTCTTCGTCATCCAGGTAGTGTTTGATCTACGAGTACCTGACCCTCTCCCCTGTGTAGCCATGGAAAGGGACCTCTTCACAACATGGTCGTCAAGTCTTCTCATAACATGTTCAAACCATCTTAGCCTAAATTCCTGAAGCTTCTCAGCAGCTTACGTACCTAAACCCCATATTCATAAACGTTTGTCAACTTAACAAGCCGCTAATAATTGTTTGTCCCTTTCGGTCTGAACAATGTGTCCATAAGAGCAAAAGGGACAAACAATTATTAGCGGCTTGTTAAAGTTAACAAACGTTTATGAATAAGGGGGTAAGTGTTTTACTCGATACGTAAAGTAGGCCATCATGCTCGCTCCAATAAATCAGTGCGAGTGTGATAGACTGCTTTATATAAGTACCAATGAAGTAAATACTAACTTAACCGTTACTTGGCAACTCATAGTACGGCTTTAGATATTCGTAATCCATAGCGAAAAATCTTGATTTTGCGTGTAATAAGGAGAGAAAACTTTTAGATAATAACTTATGGAAAGAAATTCTATCCCTCTTAGTTAACTTTAAGAAAATATCTTATAAGGGTTTCTTTTTCTTTTAAAAAGATAGAACTCTAAAAATGGAACAACTTAATATTTTATTGCCTTATTGAAAATAGTAGGTATTGGGTCACAATACTCAGGGCATAAGCTCTGAAATGGAATTCAAGATCAAAAATGTAAACAATCTATGACAATGACATGACATTACAAAGTCAATGTTAAAGTGACATTGCAGGGGTATAAAACGTTTTATATCGAATGTAGTTTTTAACATCTTTGTAAATTAACGTTGCATTTTGAAATTGGTTTTTTATTTTATTTATATCTGCACTTACAACTATCCTTACAGGTACTAAACCTAAGACAATGTTTTATGTGTAGATGTACATACGCGAAAGTCAAAAGTATGTTCGATACACAAAGTATCACAATCGTTAACATATTTTTGGATATGACAATAAAAAACATACGTCCGAGTGTCCACGGTTCCGGGTTACAAAAATAAAACCTAGAAAATTTGATAGAATGATTTACATAATCAACATAGGTAATCAATGTTTGAAAACGAATGTCGTGTTTAATCTTTACATCTTTAGGATAGTCGGGGAACGAGTTCCATTCTTCAACTATAGTTACGATCGAATCCATTTCGATTAAAATATATAAATGATTGATTTGTAGGTAAAAATACTAAAATCTGTATTAATGTACTTTGTAATGCTAAATTTTAGGAGTTTTTATTAATTCATAAAACAGTCATTTGGAGCACCCTCTTGTTTTGATTTTTGAAGTACATCGTTATAAATGCGAACCCTCTTAAATGGTTCTTAGTGTAGTTACCGTATTAAATTACGAATAAACTAGTTATTGTTATAAGTGCGAACCAAATGTTAAAGATTTCTTATCATTTGCCAGTAGTATAAATTAAACACCTTACATTTTATTAAAAGTAGCGAAATATATCATTAAAAAAATTATATATTCCGCTTAATGTTTTGTATTAAAAATCTGTAAAATATTTAAAAATTCTACGTACCGTCAGTGACTGTAAATACGCATTTTTTATAAGTATTTTAGTGATTTTGGATTACCCACCTCTCGTAATTATTTTTTTGTGGTGGTATCCCATTTGTTTACATTTTTGATCTCCAATTCGATTTCACATCTTAGGTAATTATATTCCTGAAATATTACTAGAATTTCTATTAGATAAACAATATATCCAATAATGTCTAATAAACTAATAATAGTTTTAGGTAACTAATGAACTCCAAATTTAATTACCAGTATCCGAATAAGGAAGTACCTCGTACGAGTAACTTTAATAAAAGCTATTTTCTCAGTGGAGCTAAAGACACGTGAAGAATAAAGACTGGTAGATTTCATTCATTGCGCATTAACCGTAAGGTTGTCTTCGTCGCTGTTCTGGTCACGTCTTGCAAAAACCAGAGACCTATAGGATTAAAAATAAACTATTTTTCATTAAAATAAAAGCTATTTTCACAGTGAAACTACGGATATATCAAGAGGAAAGACTACTAGATTTCATTGCGTATTGCGTTGCGTATCAACAGCAAGGTTGCCTTCTTCGCTGGTACGATCGCGTCTTGCAAGTAAAAATGTGTGAGCTATAGGATTAAAAAAAACTATTTTCTATTAAAATGAAAACCAGTTTCACAATTAAACTACGGACATGTGAAGAGGAAAAATTACTAGATTTCATCCATTGCGTATCAACAGCAAGGTTGCCTTCTTCGTGGGTACGGTCACATCTTGCAAAAACAGTGTTATAATTCATACATCCCTTGCACTACACCCATTGCACGCCTAACAATCAGGTAAGACGACCCCACTATGGTCCAGAATTTCAGCTCTTAAATAAGCACCAGTCCTAATCTTCTTATTGGCTTTGTTCAATATTTTTTTTTAAGTTCGTCTTCGATTAAGTTTTGGACCATTGAGCATTTGACGATAGTTAGGTAGTTTTAGGGTTATTAGAAATAGAGATGTATGATATACCATACCTGGAAACACCCTTTCGAGGTTCAGTCATTAAAGTAACTAGTCTCTGGTAAAATATATCCAAACTTCCTGGTATCGAAACTTAAGTAATGAACTATTTTCGAGTTCATGCCTAAAATTATATCTACGGGAATACCTGGGGAACCTGGGTACTTTCTTAATCAAATAAGCCGTGAAAAATATCTTTATCGTTTTAACTTACCGCATATCTATAGGGTGTAATCAATAACTGTTTACACGAGATAAATGACGAATAAATGAAAAATATCAGAAAAAAATTAACTGTTATCGAAAGTACGTTACACAACGAGTAAAATTACATTAATAACTTTTAAATAATACAGAAAACAGAAATAAAATCAGAAATATCCCAAATATTAACTTCAAACCCACATTTAGTACTTAACCGTTCATTCAAAGACTAGTTTAATACGAATATTTTTTCATTTAAGAATAAAGATTAGATTAATTATTTCATAAACGGTAGTATTATTATTTTATTACAATGTATTCGTACAAATAACAAGTCTCTAACAGTTTTATCTCTAACGACACCCGACATTCTTTAAGGCTGTAAGTCGTCATACTAAATGTATGGTAGCGTTTTAAGTTAGTATTTTTAATATTACTTCATCTATTTAGAAAAAGTTATTAATGTAATTTTACTCGTTGCGTAACGTACTTTCGATATCAGTAAAAAGTTTTCTGATATATCTCATATTTACGTACTTATGGCCTGTAAACACTTATCTGTATATTGATGTAAGCTTTAAAGATTATCACTTATATATTTTAACGACGAGACTTAATCACGTAAGCGTACGTATAATAATATTATGACGTTGCGGGCATGACGTTACACACATGGTCACAGTCAGACGCGTGACGTCATGCCCGATAAGTCAGGATAATACCAAACATAAGTTAGCTAAGTTTCACATTTGTTTTGAAAGTACTTGTGCCCGAAATAGGCTGAATCTTTTGCACACCTTCATAACATATGCTGATATTGAACTACAAAAGGTTATTTCGCGTAGAAACTCTAGGTTCATGGGCCCCAGCACACTTTCGTACTTGTCAGAAAGTAACTGAAATAACGATAAACGATAAACTTGTGACCATAATAAGCCACTTGGATGATATTTTAAACCCTGGCCAAATTCACACGGTTCAAAGTCACACACACTAGAACTTACCTAATATATTTTATTTTAACTTAACTGACATGATGCTCTTTTAAAGGAACAAACCAAATATGCCGCATTTGATAAACGTGTCTGAATTCCGGATTAATAATCCACTACTCAATAATTATCGTCATCGTAATAATTACAAGTTTCGAGAACAAAGAAAACTATTCGTAAAGACGTGACGGTTCATAGAGGTTAATAACTAGATATTGGTAGAACGATTAATTTAATTACACCACGTAGCTACTGGGATTAATTTCACTAATTTTGACGGAAACTTAATTGTGCCTAATCATAAATTCGTAGGATTAACTTCTGAGTAAATAATTAGAATTGTATTGACTTTTCAGCAATAGAAATGCAAATGCTTTTGTATGTATACTGTATATACATCACATACAGAACAGCAGCACTTTTTTTCTAATTTTTTGCCCAAAAGTAACACTCATAGTAAAAATCCATTTATTTGCGTTTTACGCCCATCGTTATGTCACCAACTTACTATTATGTGCGCCCAATTTCAACTCAATATGTAGTTAGTAAAGATGCAAATCGGCTGAAATAGACACGCGAGTATAAGGGTTCCGGTTTGTTTCACTTTTGAGGTAGGGAACCCTAAAAAAAATAAAATCAATACTTTTAGTAAACGTAAAAATTGAAATAAAACTATGAAAACGGATAAACTCGCGTAGGTATATGAATTAACTTTAATTTCATCCCGAGATTTCGAACACTTTAAGCTGCGTTCAAACTAAAAGAGCATTCGCTGTTCTAACCTCCCACTCTACGAAATTCGATCGGTACACGAAACGTGATTGCTTGATTTCGTAGAACGGGCGCTAGAACAGCGAATGCTCTTTTGGTTTAAACGCACTGTTACAGGGTTCGTGGTCTCCGGGCGACTGAGTCTTCCGCAGTTCGTTCGTTCTTCGAACCGTCGGCATGAAGTTAAAGTTAATTAATATACGCGAGTTCATCCGTTTTCATAGTTTTATTTCATGTGTAATCCTCTCGGTAACCGAAGAAAATATTACGTAAACATTGATTTATAATTATAAGATATATTTATTTATAGTGTAGTTTGATAATATTATAGTTTTAATTTTGTATATTTTTGTCTCTTATAAATAAATACAATAAATTTTGTAAACAAATACAAAAAAAAAGTATAATCAGTAAGTCACCTAATTACTGTTCACAAAAAAAGCTAAGTACATTTTTACGTTCAGTCCAATCTTTTGTAAGGGGTGATTTTTTATTTACCTACTGTGCACATTTTTGAGGTTTAATTCTGATCTATAGGTCATGTTGATGAATTTTTACTATGGGACCGACATATACATAATTATACAAACCCAGAGATATTAGTAGGCGGAAATGTACATGGAACATCAGATTTTTTTTCTCGTATCATCTGTCGTATCAGGCATCTGTCACATAGTAAAGGTTCATCAATATGATCTCAGAATCAACCCCCGAAAGCATGGCCAAATCCAAATCCAAATCCAATTAATTTAATGTTAAGAAAAACACAGTCATGTCAATAAATATATATACAAAATTAAAATACCTAAATACGATCTATAAAATTAACTTAATTACAAAAAACATACTCAAAATGTCACAATACACATTATACACATTCAATTAATAAATAAAAAGATTTAAAAGCAAACAAAACAATAATAAAATAATCTAGGCATGTCAATAATCATTATAAAATTCTTTGCTTAATTTAAGAGTCGACTGAGAAACTTTTTATTGGATAATGCATTGTATTCTGTTAATGAGTACTATGACATTACTAATTGAATATTATTTAATTGCACTTTGTTGACATTTTATTATTAGATATGTTTTTATTGAGTATTATTGACGATCCTTTTTGGTGACATTCTTAATTATTTTTGTTTTATGAATATTTTGAATTTGTTGACATTTTAATATGATATTCCTATGCCCGTTAAATAATTTTTGTATCTTAAAGAAACTGACAATCACAATATAAAATCCTAAGACTGTACCATGTGTAGTTTTAAGTGACTTTGTATATTGTGAGATAATAAAAAACTGAAAAACTAAAAAAACTTTGATGCTGTAGTATGATGATGCTGAGTGAATAAAAAATCGCCCTGTATAAGCGTTACGTTAATTTTCATTATTATTTCAACCTGAAAATTAGGTTACAAATCGTCGCCATTATGAACTCCTCGCGTCCCCTAAATCACGTCCCAACTAAGGTGTGCAAAACACTAATTCCAACGCCTAACAAGGTCCAGAGGGTTATTAAGTACCTCATAAAGTTACGGGCCTATAAATAATAGCACCCTTGTCAAAACGGCTTACAGGCGGTATGACGGAGGATTTTGTATCGCGTGTCTTATATGTAAACTCGATACCAGCGGTGGGATTTAGGTTTAAAGTGATGTGTATAATTGGTAGAAAATAAACAGGTAAAGACATAATCAAAATAATAATTAACTTGTAATAATAAATCAATATTTTGGGTTAAAAACGGTCTCAAGGTTGAAGCCTTGTAGGTACTCATAGTCCTGTTTCAATATCCTCGAACAAAATAAATGTACCATATAAATATTACCGCCGGTATTAGTGCCGTTTGGTGACGATCGACGGATGTCACCACACCAACTCTTCCCGCGGGTGTCGTAAGAGTCGATTAAGGGATTGAAGTGTCAGTAGGCAACAGCGTCATCATAGTGGACACAGTACTGCGATTGCCAATTCGCTTGCCCAGACGTGGCGATTATGAGCATTTACCTCCTAATACGTCTATATGCATAGTTAATAAAGGCCTACGTCCAGCAGGCGACCGAGATAGGTTGATGATGAATATCTGATAAACTGTTCTTTTGTTGTATATGCCTGGGGAAAAGAATAATGTAATCTGACTGATATATTTATCAGAGGATTCTGAAACAGGACGTTAATGTCCAAATAGCTAATAATTGTAGCCAACCAAGTACTAGTGGCTACACGATGTTATTATGATAACGATAATAATGAAAACAGCGTTTCGGGTGAGTTATATTCGAAATAATACCCTAGCTCGTTAGTGTCGCGGAGTTGGTAAAATAAAATCACAAATCTGCTCAATAAAATGCTTGCGGAGCGCTGGATGGCGGTTATTCTCGGTTTGGTCGAGACGACTTTTGTGACTACAAATCGACATTGCTTTTACAATATAGCTTAGTAAAATTAGTAATTCGGATCTTACACTTCTATGCTGTTTTTCTTTCGAAAACAAAAAAGTGTCAAACAAATATGGCTGATGTATAGCATTTGACGTCTTTGACACATAGTGTAGTTCACACGTTCGTAGGTTTATTCTTACGTTAATACTAAGTAAGTCTATGGTAAGCACATCTGTTACGACATTGTGGGATTTTCCGCATTGTAAAAAAGTAACACCAATGTTTAAATTAAACAAATTGATATTTTCTAATCATGAATTGATTAAAGCGCCCTTTACATTGAATTTGTAAATGGAGAGTTGTCAAGTTTGCGGACGATTGTGGTAGACACATGTCTTTGAGTGGCTTAAGGTTGTAGTCCTTCGAGACATTAAGTACAGATGCCGCTAGGGATTAGTTTCACAATACCATTGACTAAATTCGCTGTGATTCACGGAAGGTCGTTTGGTGTAATTGGAAGCACGTTGGACCGGCAATCCAGAGGACGCGGGTTCGAATCCCGTGACAACCAAAGTCTTTCGCGGTTAATTTTTTCTATGGTAAGCACATCTGTTATGACATTGTGGGAACACTAAGTAAGTTTGAGCTTTGCTCAAAAAGGTTTGTACATTTGAAACACGTTTACGATATTGATAAAAATTGCTAGTCTGGCAGAGTCAATGACGCTGAGCAAGATGCACCACATTTCCCATAATTTTAGTATGAAACGTTACTTTTTTGTTACCAGAAATGTATAGGAATCTGGTAACAAAAAACGAAAAGTCCATTCAAACTTCCTGGGACATTAATATACGTAACCTTACGCTTAATTGTACATCTACATTAGAAAACTTAACACGCTCTCGAAAAGTTAAAGTTTATTATTTTGAAACACAATTTAAACGCGACTTTTTTCGCACACTGTCGGAATAGTTCCTCGTTGGAACGCGAGTTTATTTTATTCTAGTCCTATTTGGGGATAAATGCAAAATTTGGACACTTTCCAAATTAACTCTTAAACCCCGCTTCCAGGGGGCATGCAATTATCATGCACTGATATCGTGCTGTTTTGCCAATGTATTGCTTGTTTAAAAATAATCTTGTTATTTTATGTACTCAAACAGATTATGATAAGTATAATTTAAAACGGGATATATGAATTGATGGTAGTATGCTATTTACTTTTTCTTCATCTCGTTCGTTCTTGCATAATTATTAGTGCGAGTGAGCCGGATAGAAAGTAAAAGTAGCACTATTCCATATGAAGGGTCCACGGAAAGAACATGTCTAGTCAATTCAAATTACAGAAGGAAAAAACACCTTACTTTTAACAGAATAAGGTGTGAACCTTGCCCTGATTTTTTTAAGCACTGGACATATTTTTCCTGTGGAACCTTCATATATTTTATAGCATTTCTTAATAGGCAGTCAGGGGGCCAGGCAAGACCGCAATAATATATTTATAAGATTATGAGTCCAAAGAATGTGTAGAGGAACGACAGATGACGATTGCATGTACAGTAGAACCCGCTTAATATCACGATGATCACGTTTAATATAATTAGATTTAGATTTATTTATTTGCACAACATTTGATTACTATATAAATTACATTGTAGTCAATCCATATTACATAAAATGACAAAATACAAGTAAGAAATAAAGCGGCAAATACATTATGATTATTCACCTAAAGCGGATCGTCAGAACTGATATGAATTAAATTAAAAATTTAAAAATAAAATTATATAACTTTAACTTATAAAGCAATGTCAAAAGTAATAAGGATTGCAGTTTAAAAGAAATAAAATAACAAATAGTAAGTAAATAAATAACTTTCCCGCATAAATATACCATTCTGCAAGTTAAGTCACGTTTTCCTGCATTTTTTCACGGTTAAATAATACGATTCATAATCCCGTTTAATATACTACCTATCTGTAACCCAGGTTACATTGTCGTATGACATTATTTACTTATAGATGTAGGCAATAAGGTTATAATTTTACATAGATTGAATATTTCAAGTGAAAAATCAATTCTAGCGATCGCTCCTTATTATATTATCAAACCGCGATTAGAAGGGGATTCGAAAGTACTGTTGACACAACAGTTTATACGTCAATCTAGGATACATTCATAGTTATATTCGTATATTCCTAGTTTAAGTGCCGAGACTTACAGACAATAGATTAATTAATCACTCACTACATCTATAAACAATTCTTTTCTAGGTAAATTAAGTGTCATTTGTTGTGTCAACAGTACTTCTCAATCCCTTTCTGATTTCGGTTTGATAATAGTTCTTGATCCCATCTCATGCACCTGCAAGTGCAACTTTAATTTGTTTCGTTCATTTCTTTTGTTTATCCGGGGTTATATATAAGTTAAGTTTATACAAATTTATAAGAAAAAAAAAATCATTCTAAAACTTTACAAAAGAATTGTGCAATATCTTCTTCCCGAATTATACGCGTTCCCGCTTAAGTAAGACTCGTTTTTTGCCCGGTCTCTACAAAATCGTATTAACGAGGTTTCACTGTATTTTTATTATTGGAATCCTAACCAGGCTCCCAGGACTGCCGGAAATAAAATAGTATCTTCTGTAATCGCAAAACTTTCCAGAAACCTACAACCCACGCTCTGCCGACAATTTTCTTAACTAGCCATCTACCTATATAAAGCTTCCAAAATTATAACGCAAATATAATTGAATTTGAATATTCGTGTCGTCGTCGGCAAGGAAGATAATAACGGCCGGTGCCGTAATCCCGTCAATGGATGTCGCATCATGACGGGATTAGCGGACGCGTGACGATGTGCGCTGGCGCAAGGGATAAGAGTGGGCGTTTCTCGATGGTCCTCTGTACGACTAAAATAATAAGAAATTTTAGATGTCATATACCCATGAAATTGGCACACTTGTGGGTTATATTGGCCCAGGACTGGGATAATTGGCGTAAGTTACTAGAAGAGAGGCCTATATAAAAAATATTTAGTAAAACTATTTGAGTTCTTCGACAAAATATAATTTATAGTAAATAGGATGCTACAAGAGACACCCTGATACTGCCCCATCTTCAACGAACTACGTTGAAGGCGGCCGCTGCGGCTGGAAATGCCGAATTTTTAAAACGTAATAAATATAAGGGCCTCGGCAAAGAGTGCGGTTTTGTACCGTTTGGCGTAGAAACTTTAGGTTCATGGGGCCCCAGCGCACGCAAATTGTTTTCTGAAATCGCGAAACGTCTGGTTAACGTAACTAAAGACCGAAGAGCTGGCGACTTCCTCGCACAACGCATCAGTATTGCGATACAGCGAGGAAATGCCGCCAGCATCCTCGGTACAATGCCACAAGGGTCAATCTTAGATACATGTTAGGTTAATTAGATTAGTTATATTTAATCTATGTACATAAATTGTAGTTTTGAAAATAAATATATATAAATTTGATAAATGGGACATAATATATTAATAAATTAAATAATTTATTACCTTCATTCTACCAAGTTTTTTTCTTGGTAGGCTCAATCTATTGAGACCCTATGCCACACTAGAACTATCAAAAAGACAGTTGTGCGACAATTCTTATAATCTTATTTATAGCGTCACTTTGATATAGTTCTCGAGTGACCTAGGGTTCCCATTGACTGAGTTTTTTACGGCGCGTCACTAACTCTGATGTGACAACCTCGATCACCTTGGTCATTCAGATGATGAAAACGAAGATAACTTTTTTTTAATACTTGCAAAATACATTTTTAACGGTTGTGGCTGAATAAAACTATAAATACAAACAGGATTGTATTTGGCTCTGTCTTGTACTTACTTACTTACTCCTCTGGCGCAGCGACCCAAAACCCTCCAATACGAGAGAACGCCACTGATCACGGTCTGTCTTTTACTAATAAAAGAAAATACAAACGCATTTACACGAATTTAATCTCTGTGCATTCATAATAAAACTCAAAATACTTATACCTACATATTCAACTCAATACTTGCTACACACGACAAGAGCACTAAAATATGAAAATGTTATTAGTATTTTAAGAACTTGTTAAAACAATTACGCATTTGCCAATAATATTTAGTTACTGTAACTATTGTTACCAGCAGTGATCCTTATTACGTAAAAATATAGGTCACAATTCATTTCACAATGCTCGTTACTATGAGACTTCAGCACATAAAACGCTACCTCTTTTAACTTGGACGTGAGATCGCCTACTTTGTTCAAAGCGTTTGATTGATTTATTACTGTGTTTGCGATTCAGCCTGCGATCTATGAACATTGGACATTGTTTCATTGACAGGGCGAAACAATCGACATTCGCCTGCGGGGTTAGGACGTGACGGGGTCTATTTGCTTATATGTCTGTGGTTATGCTGCAGTATGGATATCATACCGATTAGTTAAGGCTTTGTTGCAAATCATGTCAATTTTAGGAAGGTAATAAATATAATTATTATAAAAGTTTATTTTACAAAGATCTATGGTAGTTTGGCTAGATTTCGTTTTACTTAAGTTATTTTCGCTGAAAGTAGTTTTTTCAGTACAGACCTATGTCATAGGTACTAAATACAGAATTAACTGTGGGAACTATTTCAAAGTACCTAGACTACCTAACGTTATAAATCACTTCATCGGCCTACCTCAGGCTCAGTCCACAGCTGGACGTAGGCCTCCCCTATTAACTATGGGTATGAACGCATTAGGAGGTAAATGTCCATAATCGCCACGCTGGGCAAGCGGGTTGGCGATCGCAGTATATGTCCCCTAAGATGAGGCTGCTGCCCATCATTAATCAAATCAAAGGATGGTTAGTGACACTTCAATCCCTTAGTCGACTCTTACGACACCCGCGGGAAGAGTGGGAATGGTGACAAATGTATTCTTGCTGCCGTCGCCACACGGTATAATATGCGTTATAAATCAGATCGTAAAAACTATCCTACTATTATTAATTTAACCCCTAAAACTATAGTGATGTACCTATATATCCATCATGTATTCTCGGCTCTATTGACAACATGTAAGAATTCAAATTTGAATAAATCTTTGCCAAGGTCATGCAATTAAGGGTTTGGTTCGAATTACTTGACTATTTTGAGCTTAATCTCCATCATATTATGACGAAGCGGCCATGCTAACAAACATCTAAATGAGCCTCTATTGTCATGGCACAGAGTGTATGTTCACATATATTTGAGCACCGTGGTCGCTCCGATATGTCTGATAGCGAGTGTATGGCACTGGTCTCACCACGAGCTAGTAAGCTATGAACTATAATAAACGCGAACAAAAGATACGCGGAGTATAATATATTTCACGTGCCTTCAGTTTCTGAACGTACTCTCATCGTCGAACGGCTGTTTTGTCCAATAACACATGAATATTCACCTAGTACCATGAGTTGGAACGTAAAGGATACCTTAGGTTTTACTAGGTATCACCTACGTAATGCAATCTATCGCGCTCGCGCTAACATACGAGTATTGGAGCGAGCGCGATGGCCTGCTTTACGCGTCCAGTACTCGTAATACCTAACTTGCAAAGCCATAGACTATGGCTTTGCAAGTTAGGTTAGTTAGTTAGGTACTATGGCCCATA
>JALPQI010021627.1:0-16383 GCA_025490895.1 Thaumatotibia leucotreta
TAATAACCTAGTAACGTATTTAGAAATTATTAACTGATTACTATTTTACATAACATATCAAGTATACCAAGAGTAGGTATAGCAGACAAAAGTGAAGAACCTAAAAATGTTGTATAAGGCTAAGGTTGGCATCATATTGCTGCGAATCCGCATGCGGCGACAGCATAAGAGTGGGACAGCGTTATGTATTTATTGCACTGTCTCAGTAACATACAGTCGCCGCTTACGGTTTCATATCAATGTGTCGTCTGCGTGTCTCTCTAACAAACCTAACATACTTGGAATTAGGAGTTCCGTTTGTAAAATTGAGCTTTGTCGTTTTATTCATTGAGCCATTGAGAGTATCTATAGAACCCATTAATTTCATTTTCGTTTTAATGCTGTTTATGTATCTAAGTAGTTCCAAACTACAAAAGACATTATTTGTAAAGTATGATGTTTTCAGTCAATTTGTTGTTGGTAGGATAAGATAATCATTCTGCCCATTCTCTTGTCTCTACTTTCAGACTTTATAAGAAAATACTATAAATCTTGAAAACATTATGCAATTATTTTATTATATTAAGTCAAATCATTATTCCATTAAATTTGTGTTCTGAAACATGTTACTTTTAGTTTGATGTATCTATGTTAAAATTACGTAATTTCTGTTGATGAATATCTATAGTTAATACATTCGGCACTGTTCCATTAAGCGCAAATAATATGCCTATCAAAATGATCTCATTGAACTCCTATGTATCTGTGACAATGAACACAGATATTTCACTGTCCCCAGATGTGTTAACCAGGGACCGGAACCGTTATTTTCTCCATACAGTCACGTCCAATAATATGTATACATTACGGAGCGTATGTCAAAGGCTTAAGGATCAAAATCGTGTACATATTATTAGAGCTGACCGTACAAAAAGAACAGTTCTTTTTGTACGGTTTTCTTCGGTATATAAATTGTAAGTGAATGGAGTAATTTAAAAATATGATATTGTAAATTACATAAAATATTGAGCAGTACATAAAGAGTATAAAGCATTTTAAAATATTGGGTTATTTCGAGGTTTTTGTAAAATACCGGTTCCGGTCCCAGGTGTTAACTGTTAACTGAAAAATTGCTAGAAAAGAAAACAAATACAATATAAGATACTGAATAAGTTTAAACTGTTGTTAGACATCTTAACCAATTTGGTAATAAATTATAAGTTTTTTCTTTTCAGACATCAAGAGATAGTCTTTACAGCCAATGCAAGTAGGAGTGAATATTCATAGTTTTTATTTAAAAATATTAATGTATCAAGCTTGCTATGACAAAGCAACTTGTAGGTTGCTGCTTATACTGTAGATTATTAGATTTATAGTTTGAGTTCAATCTTGTCAGTATTAGAAATACTGAATGGAAAAGTCCTTGAGATGAATATCAAGGGCATGGTTTATTACTTGCACTATGTATATGTAAATATTGAAATTACATTCTGTAAATATGTGCAATAAATAAAATTTTAAATGACTATGTATTTGGATATTTTACTCTCTCATACTGTGCCAACATAACCTATGCGCAACAATGTATATAATATAATTATGTACAATATTTCCTTGACATGCTAGTGATACTGGTTTTGTCTTTTCTGGGATTATTTGAAATTTTTTAAGAAAGCAGTTTCTAAATTCTCAAACTACACTACAAACTATTATGTTGTGTGATGTTGGTATAGATTTTGGGCCATGGATGTTATACAAGGTTTACAGATATCAAACACATTTAGTAATTATAACATGTTTATTTAAAAAGAACTTAATGAGCTATTACACCTAAAGGCTCAGCTTTTATATTACCAAGGTCCAGTCTGCTGTCAATGGATTCGTCTATTTGGCCCACGATTGCAACGTTGTCGCCTCGAATAATGTGCAACCCAAGCACGACCTGCGCCACTCCAGTTGACGAAGAAAATACTCTTTCGTGGGATTCATCAAGTATAATATTAATTGTTTGGTCAAACCCCTTCAGCGTACCAATAAAATTACGTCCGTCAGATGTTATCACAGACACCGTTTGATTCACGTAATTTTCTAGACCAGATGCCATGTCTAAAATAAAGCCTCACGGCTTTCTTATTTCGTTTGATGCTAAAATTTGCTTTTTATAACTCTCCCCTCGCCGACATTAAATCTTGTGGTTTGTTTTTGACAATGACAATTTTGATTTGCAATATGTTTGCAATACTTTCATAGTGTATGACGTTATTGACGTTTATAGTGAAGCGGCGAAGGCACTTATCAAATCGAACGATTAGAACGATCCACAGACTACTAAGAAGAGAACGATCTAAAATAAGACTAATCGATTTCATTAATAATATTACAGACGTGTTTGATTAAAGTATATAAATTATCGAATTACGATTTTCGTAAAAAACTCAATAAAAAACTTCCTGTTGCTGAAACATAGAAATGGGCTATTATAGGTTGACCAAAATGTATGGAAGCGTCGATTTCGCCACCGAAAGTCGTTCAAAATCATTAATAGATTCACGTTTTATTATCTTGTATCACCAATTTTGTAAGACCCTGTATAGTTATTTATTGGTTTCTGTCATCGGATGGAAATGTTACTTGAATCGATATGAAGTGCATAAACGAATTGGGCAGCACTGGTTTAAAAAAAAAGGTTACATATACGCAAAGAGGCTTGTCGCCTCCCGTGTAATATAAGCTTAATACGGCGGTCGCTTCTCAGCCGACCGGACCGACCGACGCACAACATGCGTGACGTGACACTACTGCAACCACAGACTGCAACTCGCACGAGAAGGCTGCGAGTTGCTGTCATTGTCATTGTTGTCATTGCTGTCAACTCGGACCGGACTACTCGGGACTCGGAGCCACGGAGCGGAGCCAAGGGGTTAGAGCGACACCAATATTTATTTTGACGATTATTGTGATGATGAGTTGATTTGATGACATTATAGTGTAAAAGTGCGTATTCGTGATTTGGAGATATAGTCCGAAAGGACGAACAAAATTAGAATTCATAGCTATATAGCTATTTGTTATTAAAAGTTGGTGAGGTTACCGGTGTTTAAAGGCTAGTAAGCATTGAGATACACCACCATCAAGTCCATCAACACCATGTCCAATACAGTAGTTCAGTATGTATTGCTGCGCAGCGATTTGCTGAAAGAATTGGGTTGGTCTATTGGAGCATTGGTGGCACAAGCTTGCCATGCATCTACTGCGGTTTTACATCTATTCAAAGACGACGAGCAGACAATACGATACCTGGACGATTTAGACAATATGCATAAGGTCGTTTTAGAGGTTAGTGATGAATAATTATAAGTAAAAAATATAGTATAAATAATATTCTATCTGTGAGTTCCTATAATTGTCTTGTTTTTGCTTTATGTCTAATGTCAACAGCTGTGTGTGTAACAGCTGTTGGATCTCCAAATAAAATAAAATAATATTTTCATATTATTAATTCAACAATAAAATTCATATTATTAAGGCCACTAAGTTATTCATGCTTTATAAATTTTTACTGCAACTTTTAATTTTGGTAAATAGTTTTTAATCTTGGTGGTTAAATGAAAGCTGAGAAATCTTCATCAATTTTTTCTTAGAGATTCTAGAGATTTTACTTGAATGTGAAGTGTGCTAAAACAAATAGTATTGAATTATGTTTGAGAGAAGTGTTTATGAACAAAAAAGATTACCTATGCTAATGTATTTTTTGTGACAGGTGCCTAATGAAGAATCCCTGAAAAAAGTGGCAGAGAAACTCAAGGAGAATGATATTGCTCATAAAGTTTGGATTGAACAGCCAGAAAATATAGCTACATGTATAGCCATCAAACCATATCCAAAAGATGAGGTAAAAAAGTTTGTAGGAAAATTTAAATTATACAAAGCAACTCTAGAATTATCTAAATAGTTTATTTATATGTATCTACATTAAATATTCTTTGTTATACATTAAGGATACTCTATGATTTATGTGTTAAAATCCTTGTGATTCTATTTATATACCATTTTTTAACTTAAATAAATATAACGAGACAATCTTATTTATGTTGACATAGTCCCATGGTAAACTCAATGGAGGCTTGTGTTGTGACTAGGCATTAACTAGGGTGTGCTCCTAGTTCTGGCTTTCTATACAAATACAGTACTGGAACCGGGAATTTCTGGTTCTTGCCATACAAATTCAGAACCGAGAGCACACCTTAGCATTAACTAAGCAGCAATAGGTTGGTCAATGCGGGTAAGACTGTCTGTGAGGAAAGTTGTTCTACCAACTGATTTCTGACCAAAGAGTATAAGATGCATATGATGGACTTTCTCAAAAAACTAAAACATGTTGGACTTACCCACACTGACCTTACATAATAATCAACAAGTCCTGTCACAGTGACAATAATATGAAATGGTTAACTCCTTTCATTTATTTATTTAACTCTTTTTGCACAGTACAAATAAACTACAAGTGGCCTTTCATGTTGATTCTTACAAGCAGGGCTGGATTTAGGGGGGGGGGGGGGCAAGGCCCCCACAATAGAGATTTCGAAAAAAGAAAATTCTAATTCCAACTAGTAAACACTAGTAATTTTTTTTTTTGGGTATTCAAAATTTATCTACTCCGAAAAAATGTCTACTTTATTTGGAAAATAATTGGAGGCCAGGGGGCCTCCACTCCTTTGTTGCCCTGAAGCCTCTCAACCTCTAAATCCGGCCCTACTTACAAGTGACCTTTCATGTTGATTGTTACAATGAAATATTCAGAACTCATTACTACAGGTACAGGTTGGTATTTTAATGATATACTAAGAAATGAAGAATATAATAAATAATAACCAGGCCTGCTACCGCGAACATCGAAGTTCGCAAATTTTGGGGATTTTTCTCTGTCACTCTAATGACGCCTTTGTTGGAGTGACAGAGATAAATCTCCGAAATTTACGAACTTCGGAGTTCGCGGTAGCAGGCTAGGTTTTTAATACCAGAGTTTTCTTTTCTGTTCTACAGTATTTAAATTCTTCTGGAGTCATTTAAAAATGTGATGTTGATATTTACATAAATTACTTAATACATAAAGAGTATGAAAATTTTTAAAATATAGGGCTAATGTAGGTATTTCAAATAAACCGGTTACGATCCCTGATAATAACTAATAAAATAACTTACTGCCTAGTGCCTACCAATAAATAACTTCTAAAAATATTGATTAAATATATCTAGGTATACTTAGTTGTTCTGGTGTGCAGTGCAAGTGAATATTTTTGAGCAATAATACTTATAATATATTTCTTATGACCGGACAAATGTGCGTCATTATTCGTAATAATATGGACATAACTCCAAAATTGATTGAATAATTTATTCATTTAATCATTTTCTGAAAATTACCTTTTTGACACCGGTAACTATGAAAACCTGTGTGAATAGACCCCTCAAAGCTTCGAAATCAAATTTCAAGAAATTATTCGTTTAATTATTCATTCAATCAAATTTGGTGTCATGTCCACATTATTGCGAACGATGACGCAAATTTTTCCGATCCCTGCTTACGACTCATTAATCATGTACTTTTAAGTGGCAAGTGGCATTGATAAAATTGGGCCTTTGTTATAACTGTGCTTTTTACTGTTTAACCCCTCGTATGCTTAGGCACGGATCCGTGCGTGGGAATTTCAATTTATTGTTTTAAGTGTCAAGGTCACTTTTTCAGTAACCTAATTTGACAGGACGCATACGAGGGGTTAATACATTTATATTTTTATGTTTTGTATTATTTATTTTAACTGTAGGTTTTATTCACTGGTCAAACTTTAGGGGGTTAAGTAGATTTTTGTTTCGAGTGTTTACGTTGAGTCCCGAGCAAGGGAAAGATCCTATAATTAAAATTAGAATCTTGAGCGCAGTGAGGGACTCGAAAGACACGAGATACAAATATCTTTGCTCTCGTGTGATATGTACATACAACTTTTCACCTCAGCGGCGAGAACATAATTATTACAACGCAAAGGAATAAAACTTTGTCAGCCTCCGTAGCCTAGTTGGTAGCGACCCTGCCTACGAAGCTGGAGGTTCTAGGTTCGAATCTCGGCAAGGGCATTATTTGTGTATTTATTTATCTCAAATATTTGTTCCTTGGTCATGGCTGTCTATATATTTAAGTATCTATTATGTATCTATATATTATACATATCATCGCATGGTAGGTACCCACATCACAAGCCTTAATTGAGCTTACCGTGGGTCGAGGTCGGTTCCTGTAAGACGTCCCAAGATATTTATTTATTTTTATTTATTTAAAACCCCAAAACTCACTCTTGAGGAGTTAAAACATCGGCTTTGTTACTTGATTCACTCATATTAAACACAATTTTTAGTTTAAGTTATGTTTTATCTCTAAGAAAACGACTAACATTTGAAAAGTACAATCGCACTAACTTTTTAAAGAATATAAAGTACGTTCTGTAACTATACGTTTAAAATATTTGTTCACAATTTAAAAAAAACGAATAATAATAATAAAATTCGCGACAAATAGTGTTCTCTTCATTGTATTTTAAGAATAATTAAGCACTCATATGATTAAAATAATATTAGATTTATTATAGGTTTAATATTATTATACAAGTTTAACACGAGTTCCAATTTTATCCGAACGAGTAACGGAATGAAAGTGACGGATGTAATGAAGTTTAAATGTTCAAAGTTTGTAGTACACCCCGCAGTATGAAAAGATGAGTAAGATGACCTGCGACTAAGCAACGATACGGAAAATTACAAAGTTAGTTTTTCTCACTCTCGCAGCAAAATTGCATTTTGCTCACTAGTTTCAAGCAGCAAAACCACCATGTTCGAGTCGCTGAGGTGAAAATAGTTATTTGTTTTATTAGGGAGCAAAGTGATTGTTGTGGGAGCAAAGGCGTAGCGTGGGTAGGCCCCCCACAAGGTGGACCGATGACCTGGTGAAGGTCGCAGGAGTCCGCTGGATGCGGGTGGCGCAGGACCGGTCATTGTGGCAATCTTTGGGGGAGGCCTATGTTCAGCAGTGGACGTCTTTCGGCTGATATGATGATGATGATGATGAAAGTGATTGTTTAACTCTCGTGCAAATATTGAAACCCGAGCAAGCGAAAGATTTCAAAATTTGAACCACGAGCGCAGCAAGTGGTTCATAAAATGGAATCTTGAGCGATGCGAGGGTTTTAAGGCACGAGAGTTGAACAAGCTTTGCTGCCGAGTGAAATACAACATTTTTCACCACACTAAAGCGAGGAAACATGCGAAATAAAACTCAAACATAACTCTAACATAACATAATTAGAAGGTATTTATTTGCAAGTCCTCAACTTCCAAAAAATAAACAAATTAACAAATAATTATTTTATTATTTGTTGTCACCTCAAATATTTATCTTGGCGTGGCAATGCTTAAAAAATCAGGATAATTCCAAAATGAGACTCATGTAGTTAAATATTGGCGATTTTTCTATGATTTTCGGAATTATCCCACTTTCGCATCTCGCAATTACCCGAAAACTTGAAAAGTAAGAGTGAAAGAAAACAAATCACGACCGAACTCGTTTAGATTATAAAAGAAAAAATATTCGGATGCATTGGATGTGAAATTTGCATAGTGTCAACACTTTTATTTTCCTATTGTTTTTATTTGTCGTATTTTTAGAACTTTTAATTAAAAGCGTTTTACAACAAAATGTGGTATTTAATTTGGATTTTAGCATATTGAATATAATATTATAAAGGGTTCATGTGTATGAATCTGTTTGAAACTATTAAGTTTTCGAACGTACTGTCTAGTTCAAACGTCAAAAGCTTATTGCACTCTCAGGCCATATAAGTTATTGCTTTAGTCTACCCAGAAGATAAAAAAAAAATTACTTTAACCTCTAGAGATTAAAACACAGTTTTGCGCTCTGAAATTGAAGGACAAACAGCGTGTTTACGAGCAGTGTGGTGAAAAATATTTTATTAACTTTATTTCACTTTTTAAATAAAAACAAAAGATGAACTACTAAAACCATAACGTTATAAATCATAGTGTCATAGAGGAAAACAATATTAACAACACCAGCAATAAAATTACCTAAACCTATTAAAAGCAATTTCGATCGAGAAAATCACAGTTGAAATTCCACAGCCACAAAGATATATGTAATAAACTCCAGCAATATCATTACGTGACAATGGTAGCGAACTGGTTTTTTTGCCTTTATAATACTTAAGTTTGTTTAAATGAATATACGTTAGCATAGATTTGCGGTGAAATCCATACTCTATGACTTGACGTTCAAGAAAGCGAATTCGCTTCAAATTAGGATTTCCTTTCCTTGTGAAGCCTGTTCTAAAAATATGGAAATATGGTTCAACCACCTGATGTAGCATTGCCTCACCGCCAGCTTTATAAAACTCTGGTTCAAAATAAAGGTAATTTAATCTAGTGGTAACAGTGTACCATTTTGGTTCATATGCAACTGCTTTCAAACAGTCAAGGTCCGTTTTCTGTATAATACTTTTTTGTACTAAGCCTCCCATGTCTAGGTCTTCTTGTCCCTTCATATAATTGTATTTAGCTTTACTTAAGCACAAGTTATAGTTAAGGCTTAAAATTTCGGGCAAAGAATTAATTTCCTTATAGTGGGTAGGCCTTGTAAATATACTTGTTAAGTCGCTTTGGTAGAAACTCGTTATTAACCATGCAAATAATCCCCAGGATAATATAAAAAAGGTTACCTTTTTTTTAGAAGCGTTGTTAGTGAAGTAAGCGTACAGATCTATTATCATTATAATCAAATGGTATAAATCTCTTTTGCCATTAAATTGTAAAATAACTGACACAAGAGCTGCACATATTAACGCTAGGATAATTAGAACCCACACCAATGGCTGGAATACTGTGTACATTACTTCCCATTTATGAATTAGCTTTGCTTTTGGTACTATTATCACGAAATCGTCTAAATAATGAGGGTAAGAAAGGTCAAACATTTGCAATCTATAATGGGACAGAATAGCTCCTCCTGTAATGTAGTCTATAACACCAGACTGAACGGACCTAAGTAGCCCGAAAGTTGTGTAATTTTCACAAACTAAGCCATTTTGGGTCAAATTAAAATTATAAGAAATGTTTGTAAAATTAATCCTTTTAAGAATGTTTATAAATTCTTCATAGAACCCATATGGCTCGTTATGGACGCCAAATGAGGGAAAGACGAATGGTACTGATGCACTTACTACAACAGAAATATTGCATTCAGAGTATGGTGTCTTAGGTCTGTCTTCCAAAAAACCTTTGATATGCTGCCAAATATGCAAATCATCATCTGGTGAGAGTATGGTACACTTATATTTCCTAATAGCATTTGCAGTAAATATACACTCTTCACCAAGTTGAAAATCATAAAAATATATAAAATCGTGAACCAGAAGCACTATTTTGAAGACGTAAAAATGATGTAGTTTACGGAAAAAAACTTCATGGTGATATTGACGACTAAAATTTCGCACTACTATGATAAATATTGCATTGGGATTCCAATATCTGTCTTTTACCAAATCTTCAAATCCGTTCTCACACTCGTCGATGTAATCACAATTTAATAAATAAGCTTTATTAGGCTCTTCAAGTTCCGATGCCAAAAATGTCCTAACCAGTATTTTAATATAAAAGAAATTAATGTATTTGAGAAATGTATTGTTTTTGAGATTCACTATAGTTACATCTTTTAACTTAGCACTTTGAATGATTTTCCATAAACAATCGTTAATATTATATTCATCAATATAATGAGTTAACATAGCTCTTTTTATGCCAGTTACAGACAGTATGTTGCGACTGACGAGCATAAGCAATATGCCAATGTATGGAATAAAATTGGCCATTACTTCAGAGAGTAGGTAGTTAATGTTTTAAGTTTAAATACGATGTGAGCGACGAGAACCTTTTATTTGAAGCACTTTCGTTGATCAATTCCATAGGTACCTACATAAATACACACCTATACTTAATAGATTGTGTCGTGTTTGGTAATCTTACTTATTGCAGTACCTATATTTTAGGAATCCGTTGGCTCATAATTCAAACAAAATCAGAACATAATCGCCTACTGAGCATACCTGCTCTCACAGACTTAACGGCACGTCCGAAACGTCAGGAAAGAACTGGCCAAAGACTTGTCTATTTGAATCGCGCACCGAGGTTTCCGTATAAATTCAACCTAACCTTAACTCGCCGTCAATAGAAATTTCGAATAATATTAAGAACCCATTCAACTGAATATTCACATTGTAGCCCATATTCTATTTTTTATGAATTTATGAATATTGTTCGCATTTTCTTATTTAAATAGTCGAATAAAATGTTTACCTAGTAGACCAATAATATTCTAATCATTCTATTCCCGTTAAAGGATAATATCATTCTCGTTCGACGAAGTTGAACGTTATTCGATCAATGATATAATAAGTAAAGATATGTTACACCGGCTCTAAAATTGAAGCGCTCAGATTGCGATAATTCTAACAATCGCTCTTAGTCCTACCCAGACCACCGAGAGGTGTGTACCACTGCCGGGTTCTCGCAAATCACATGAACTGCGCCCTAAAATGTCATTTTATGTTATACAATAGTGAAAACTACCAAATAAAATGCAAAAATGCCCTTACCATTACACATCATGCGCAATTAAACTGACATATATATTTTTTTCAATTTTATTATTTATTGAAAATAAATAGGACGCCATTTTGACGTTTTTGACTGGCTTTGAGAAAAAGACAATCTTATGCTGTTTAAGATCGAGAGTAACAAAGATAAAACAATGTTTATCAATAAAATAATGCACGCGCGATTGTCAAATTCTAGTTGTCTCTTTTTTATTTATGTGATTAAACACGAGTAATAGTACATTACTATAGAGGACGGGAAACGAAGGGTTACAGGCCAAGTAGATATATCTGGCCGAAGGAACTGAGGCCAGATAGGGATACGCGGCCTGTAACCCTGTTTCTCGCCGAGATTTGCATAGTGCTTTTCTCAAATTTGCCATGAAATAAAAGGAACTGATTTCGCTATTACTGATTCGCTTACTATTTAATTTGTAAATAAACCTAAAATAGTACAGTATCGTAAAACATTAAAAAAACATTCGCGCCTAACTTTTTTATAAATCTGTTTGAGGTATCTTTTTAACTGGTGGTATAGACATTAGTTCTAAGGTTTTTTTTTTCTGTGGCTGAATGTCAAGACCTAGTGTCACAATTTGACGTTTCAAAACAAAAGACAGATTGTTTGCAGTCCTAGGTGTGAAATAAATACATGAAATCTCTTTACATTTCATCTTAGCACATGACACCGGATACATAGTATTTCCGGGTTTAATTTAAAGTAAGTAACATCAACATTCCGTAGCAAGTTTTAGAAAATGTATTTTGCCATCTCTTTTACGCATTCTGAAGTATGAAGATAGGTGTATGTCAACTGTCAATAAATTGTAGGTGTATGATGTGAAGTATTTATTTCGCTCATTTTGTTAGAGTATAACGTATCTTTACTTATATATCATTGTATTCGGTATGTTCATTAAGTATTTAATTTGTAGTTTCTAATTTGAAATATTGCCTACATATTTAAAACCGCTGTTTCTTTTAAAACAATGCCGGTAATCGATATATTACAAACAAACCGTACATGGGAAAATTCTCGTCTCCTGCATCAGTTCTGCCTGTATACCTATACACGGGCTTGCAGAAAAATACCAGAGGCCCATTTCTCAAACGCTTGTAACTTGTAATACAAGTGAAAGTCCCTTTTAAACATCATTAATAAGATAAGGACTTCCGCTTGTATTACAAGTTACAAGCTTTCGAGAAATAGGCCCCAGAACGTGAGCAGAATTTTGCTGATTTCCGTGGCGATAGACCTTTCTCTTCCTGTCATATTCAATTTCCCGCAATGAATTAATTTGTTTATAATATTGCGGCCTTGTAAATATAGGTACTTGACAGGTCGCTTTGATAAAAAGTTAAAAAGTCGTAATTAACCAAGCAAATAAAGTTCACGATAACAAAAAAAAATCTTTGTTTTAAAGCATTGTTAAAAAAATAAATAACCTATAAAAAATATTTCAAAAAGGCATTTTACATAATACACCGGAATCACCGGATGCACCGGAGCTTGTACTTAACTAAAAAATATTATCCTTAAAATAGTAACTCTTTCACGCCTAACTACTGTAGGTACTGTAACGATTTTTATTGAATTTGGTATGGATTTCCCAATTCAGGAAATTCAGGAAAGCCAACTCAGGAAGATAATATGATTTAAGTTCTACATAAGCACTTAAGAGGGTCAAAATTCTTTTCGTGGTCATACCACTCTGTCAAGCTTTTAGTTGCTGTTTCGATTCAGTAGGTATATAAGAAAAAACCGGTGCACTTGTATTTCTTTTTCACGCTAGATTTTAATCCATACATCAGAAATTGAAAACAAAACATCATCTCATACGAAAATCACAACTGCGTCCCGTTTTTTAGGGACTCAAAATAAGACAACGAAAAGAATTTTGACCCAAGAGCAAAATAATAACACAGTGGTAAATAATAATAATAATATTACCAAGACCTGTTAAATAAAAATTCAATAAAAAAAGCTGCTATTGAAATGACACAACCACAAAGATACATGTAATAAACTCCCGCAATATCCGTCCACGAGATTGGTAATGAAATGGTTTTTTTCCCTTTGTAATACTTTAGTTTATTCAAATGAATATACATTAGCATGGACCTGCGGTGAAGTCCAAATGTAATCACATGGCGTTCAAGAAATCGAATCCGGTTCAAATTTGGATTTCCTTTTCTTGTGAAGCCTGTTCTAAAGACATGGAAATATGGTTCAACTACATTGTGTAGCATTTCTTCGCCGTCGTTTTTATAAAACTCAGATTCAAAGTACATGTAGTTTATCCTAGTAATAACAGTGTACCATTTCGTTTCATACGCAACGGCTTTAAGGCAATCGAAGTCGGTTTTTCGTATGATACTTTTTTGGACTAAGCCTCCCATGTCTAGGTCTGCTTGACCCTTCATGTAATTATAATTAGCTTTACTTAAACACAATTTATAGTTAAGACTTAAAATTTCCCGCAATGAATTAATTTGTTTATAATACGTCGGCGTTGTAAATATACTTGACAGCTCGCTTTGATAGAAACTCGTAATTAACCAAGCAAATAAAGTCCACGATAACAAAAAAATTGAAATATTTTTTTTAAAAGCATTGTTAGTAAAATTACCGTACAGGTCTAATATCATTATAAACAAATTGTATAAATCTCGTTTGCCATTCAATTGAAAAATAAGTGCTGATAGAGCTACACATATTAACGCTAGGAAAATCAAACCCCACACCAATGGCTTGAAAATGGTGTACAAAACTTCCCACTTTTTTATTTGTCTTGCTTTTGGTACTATTATTATGTAATCGTCCAAATAGTGAGGGTATGAAAGGTCAAAGATTTGTAACCTATAATAAGACAAAAAAGCTCCCCCTGTAATGTAGTCTATTTCACCAGTCTGAACGGACCTAAGTAGACCAGAAGCTGTATAATTTTCACAAACCAATCCATTTTTGGTCAAATTATGATTATATGAAATTAAGACATTGGTAAAATTTATCCTTTTTAAAATGGTTATGAATTCTTCATAATATCCATATGGTTCGTCACGGATACTCAATGAGGGGAACATGAATGGTACAGATGCACTTACTAGAACAGAAATATTGCATTCAGAGTATGGTATTTTATGTCTTTCTTCCAAAGAACTTTTGATCTTCTGCCAAATTTGCAAATAATTGCCTGAAAATAGTCTGTTACACTTATATTTCCTAATGGCACTTATAGTAAAAGTACATTGTTCTGCAAGTTGAAAATCGTAAAAATATAAACAATCATGAAGCACAAGCACTATTTTGAAGACGTATAAACGATGTAGTTTACGGAAAAACACTTCATGGTTATAACTAAAGTTCTTTACTACTACAATAAATATTGCATAGGGGTTCCAATATCTGTCCTTTATCAAATCCTCGACTCCGTTTTTACACTCATTTATGTAATCACAATGTAATACATAAGCATTATTAGGCTCTTCAAGTTCCGTGGTTGTAAATGTCCTCACCAGTGTTTTAATATTAAACAAATGAAGATGTTTGAGAAACGTGTTGTTCTTGACATTCACTACAGTTATATCTTTTATTTTTACACTTTTGATAATTTTCAAAGAGCAATCGTTTATATTATGTTCATCAATAGATTGAGTTAACATAGCTCTGTATTTACCATTTACAGACTGTACGTCACTACTGGTGATTATTAACATTATACTTATGTATGTAATAAAATTATTAGCCATGTAAGTTGGTGTATACTTTAACAGTTAACATGTAAATGCGATATGAACAACTCGGGCTTTAATTATGGCACTGTAATTAATCAATTCATACCTACCTACACATTAATAGCTAGTCAGGTGTTGAGTCACGATCGGGTCGATTATCTTTTATCTTACTAATTACAGTACATCATATTTTAGAAATCCTTCGGATGTTCAGTTCTTATAAAAAATTTAACAGCGCGAAGTAGCCCGAAGTACAGCGCACTCTCTCGGAAACTTGGCCTAATAATTTATACGGAATTACGGATTATATTGGATTTTCGTTGACAATTTTAGATTGCGTGAATCTATTTTAATTATATTGTTTTTATTTGAAAGAAGATATTTTTACGATTAGAATCTTTTTATAAAGTTCTACTTTTGTTCTGTTTTTTATATTTTTTAATCTCTTTTTTTTATTTTAGGTGCGATTACTTCCGAAATTTTTAACTTAATTCAAAAATGATTTTAATAATCTTCTATTTGTTCGGCTTGACTTAGGAGACCACCGTTGCCATGGTAACGGTACCATGGCAATAACATACAAAATAAAGTTCATTCACCCAAATACCTATCATTAAATTTATAGAGATTTGTTAGTAAAAATATTAGAAAATGAAGAAACAAAAAATACACAATTACAAAAAAACATAACTTTCCTATGGAATTGATTTTTTTGACATATGTTTATTTATTCAGTCTGTGTCCACTCCCTACTGGGTATGTGGGTATAGGCCTCTTATTTCCGAAACTTTTATAATTTATCATTGTATTTAATAATAATTGATGTCTTTAAATATTTATCAAACGGGTTAGGTAATCACGTAATTTAAGTCGATAATTGCTCGACATGTTTCGATCCATTTAGAGGATCCTCATCATGGAGTATCCGCGACCAAAGCCCGACGTGTACTGCGGGCTTGCGCTCTGCTAGAGCGGGTGCTGGCCGCGGGCAGCGCTGGCGGGGGCGGCGAAGGAGGAAAACTACCCTCATTGTCACTTTTGATAAATATTTAAGTATGTTTGAGTCTCACGTTAGTTACAATTTTATAATTGATGTCGACTAGTAATGAGCGTTTTACGTTTCGTTATCTGTTAAAAGCTACTTAAATATGCTCCATACTTTCTGCAGTAGTGCATCAATTGCGTTTATACCCGCTCGTTTCAAAAGATAAAATACTGCTTTCCAAGCTAGTAAGGTAAATCGAATTGTGAATCTCCTGCTTTTGGTATAGGTATAGATGTCTGATGCTAAGTTATGCCACCTTTGCTACAACGATTAGTGAATATCGTATACGCTACCTACTACCTACAGTACCTACTTATGAATGTGTGTTACGACTTAATCACCAACGTGCATTAATACTAAACTATTTTCGTGAATTCATATATGTATTTAAGGGATCATCCATTAATTACGTCACACCTCAAGAGGGAGGGAGGCGGTCCACAAAATGTGACATCATGACAGGGGATAGGGAGAATTTTTATGTTTGTGACGTCACAATCCTCACATACATGAATACATGAACATAAAAGAATAGAAAATCCAAAATCCTTGGCCGGAGGAAGTATAAGTTAATTTTCTCTTCGTTGATTTTACAATCATTTTAAGTAATCCTAATAAAAAGTTATTTTCAATCAATTAAATTTTTTTATCAATTCTTTCAGTTACTTTATAACTGATGTAGTAATTTTTACCTTCTTAAACTATAAATACACGTGGCGTCACACTAAGAGGGGAGCGTGTGGTTAATTGTGACGAAGTGTGACAAGGGGGGAGGGAGGGGTCAAAAAATCATAAAATTGGTGTGACGTAATTAATGGATGATCCCTAAGAACAATATCTACATTTGGGTAAGGTTAGTTATTTTAGTTTTTTTTTTATTTAACTATACACTATTCAATGCAATAATTGAGG
>JALPQI010021628.1:0-15641 GCA_025490895.1 Thaumatotibia leucotreta
TATAATTTGAGATAGACCTCCTTTCGTCAACCTCCATAGCCTAATTGGTAGTGACCCTGCCTACGAAGCTGGAGGTTCCGGGTTCATATCCCGGCGAGGGCATTATTTGTGTATTATATTTATATTTGTTCCTTGGTCATGGCTGTTTATTTATGTAAGTATCTATATGTATCGTCTATTATATATATTGTATATATCCGTATTATATCGTCGCTTGGTACCCACATCACAAGCCTTAATTGAGCTTACCGTTGGACTAGGTCGATTTGTGTATGATGTCCCAAGATATTTATTTATTTTATAGAAAGTTAATTAGGTTTCGAGATTTCAGTGAAAATACAATGGGAACAGATTATCCACTACAACTGTCAATCGAGGTGATACAATTTAGGAGACTTTAAACGGGCAGGCGGGCGCGATCGATTTGGCAGTTCCTGGGTCGATGACCTTCCAACTAGCCTGAATTGGATCTAGAACACTCCAATTGCGAATAGGGGAGTACAGTTTGATCGTGAGGCCTCATGTCACAAATCCAAATTTTGATGCTAAAGTCTCAATACGAGTACAGTATTAGAATGTTGGTCCCATACTGAAAGTTCATCGTAATGGTTGGTAGACTCGGTCGGTAGCGGAAAGGAACGTCGTCCCTTTCCACCCTGTATATGGGGTTTTCTTGGAAAACCGTGTTTTGTTTGAAGGGTGAGACATGGCAGTGTAATTACTGGGTATTGTGGCATAAGATCTTTATGTAATACCAGTAACATGGTAACGCGTAGTGATAACCATGAGTTGTTACATCCGTCTTTAGGCTGCGGTGACTGTTTACCATCACGCAGCCCCGCATGCTTGTTTATCAATCAACTAGTATAATAAAAATTTGAATGAAATGAGCAAAAAATATGTAAAAACAAAACACGGCTTTCCAAGAAAACCCCATACATATGGCGATCCTCGTCATAGTAACAAATCATCAGGTTGCTAATATCTATTAAATGAGACATGTTTCTTTTCTGTTGGTGGGTGGGGACATTTCTTCCCATGGTCCTTTAATTTTGTAACACAAAAATCATGACGTTAAATTTTGTTTGAAGACCTATGAATGTTTTTATGCAATTCACCCTTTAAATACAAGATTTGTTTACAATGTTTGCGATTTTATATTAAGGAGAGTTTAAATTTTAAGTTCTATTAGCACAGAACGCAAAATCCTAAGTTTTATTTTTGTATTCATGATTTAACATGTGAGTACTTTTGACTAAGGCTATACGTATTTTTACAGCCCATATTGTGTCCCACTGGCTTAATAACTATATTTGTTAGAGCTCAATGATAGAGTGTCATGCATGTGACATGTCATTTGTCGGTATTGAATATATTGAACACTTCAAATGCGATGCGTTCCCATGACCTAGAGTGTCAAACATCGTAAAATAAATGTGAACGTTATTTGATTTATTCACATTATACTTAAATATCACGACCTTCGTATACGCAATGTTTAGTTGACACCTTATTTTTAAATGGACGTTGAGTGTCAAATTATTACTAATAATTTTCAAATAAAAATATTTAAATTTGTAGCGATTCGGGATCTTAATAAGTGTTTTGATCTTTTTAGGGTTCCGTAGTAAACAAAGAACCCTAAACAGATCCACTATTCATAAATATCCACGGAATTGTGATTAATACTGCATCGCCTAACAAGGTTCCCAACGTTCTATAATTTAAGTGTATCACATACGTATATGTACTATTAAATTTAATTTTGAAATAAAATGTACAGCAGAAATTCAGTAATTTTATAAGTACTGCAATCGTATATATCTCATACATATATGCATCGATCAAAACCAAGTTTTTTCAAGTCCATTCCATCTCTTTTTTTAGGGGCACACTCTGTGTACTATTAAATACTCTTCATTTAATACTCCTTAAGATAACTTATTTTTGCATATACACGGTGCTCGTGAGCATTCCGATAGATTTTAATGCTGAATTCCTGAGCATATTTAGAGTATTTAATGTTATTTTTGATTACAATGCTACCACAATGTGTTCTAATACTACCACACCTTTTACCTGACAATCAAAAAATAAGAATAAATTTGATGAAAGAACCTGTGCAAAAAAAACATTTAAAAATTTATTTCAACAAATTGTTGTTATGATATAAAGTATTGGAAATGCTAAAATGAATTCAAAAAATCTAAATAAAAAGGACTTTTATTTGGGATGCGACATTAGGTCTCATAATTTTTTATTTTATTTTGATGTCTAGAATGCATAGTTAAAATCTTTCGCAATGCTCGCGAGCACCGTGTATACATAAGACATAAGACTATATTTCCAATTTAAACTACCTAACCCTAAGTTATCGGACGAACTTTAAATTGGCATAACTTGAACCCCAAAGTACGAGTAACTGGGCACTCCATAGATACCATAATTTACATCCGGCTGGGCAGTAAAATGTTATTACACGGGGTGTCAGGGCCAGCCCTGTAATTTCACGCCCCGCGGCCGGACCGTCACGGTCGCCATGACCCGGGGGGAGGGGGGGAGGCTACTTTGATGTTAGATTTGTATTGCAATACCTACATCTAACCTAGCAATTTTCCACTCCGGACCACACATGATGTGCATAAAAATTTTCAATAAGATCCCACAATCCATCAAAAATTCACAAAACCCAGTATCGTTTAAGAAAGCACTTAGTAAATATCTAATGGACAGATCTTTCTACACACTGCAAGAGTTTTTTGGTGATACTTAACTGTAGACTTAATTAGCCATTTACATTGTAAATTTATTTTTTGCATTGTCAAACAATGTCTATTAATTACAAGATTGCTGTGCCCTTGCAGGGTCCATATTTTATACATGTGAAATGTAATATGTGTGCAATAAATTATTTGATTTGATTTGATATTCCATTTGACTGATATTTGAGGTGTGTAAGCTACCTGGAATAACTGCGAAAGCTGAGTACGTGGCTTCGATTCCTACCTCGGACGTTGGTGATCTCGGTCTATTTGTCTTTGGTATTTGATATCCAATATTTATAAAATAACTAAACGAGTAGGTATCGTAATAGTGTTGTATATTATATTTTTAGTACAGATGGTGCCTTTTTTAGGCTCTAGTGCGAGAAGTGGCTCATTTTACGTCAGGTCCAAAACTTTCGAGGGCCATCTGTACTAAAAAAACGTCGTACATAGGGCTGCCAACCAAAGATCACAGATATGCGGTACATTCGCGAACAAATTGCGGGACTTGTCTATAAAATGCGGGACACATGGTAATAATATTAATAGCATTTTTTATTTTTTGTTTATTGAAGATTCTTATTGGGAGATATAACATAATTATTTTATTTGACATTTGTTATATATAAGATTGATTAATATTTTATTTTTATTTTTGAACTTTATTGACGATCATAAAAGAAATTCTGTTAGTTTTGACATTTATGTAAATTTAACCTGTAATTCTCTTTTATGAAATAAATGAATCTGAATCTGACAGTGTATTAAATGATAAAAATAGGCCCATCGCAAGTCGGACTCGTGCACAAAGGGTTCCATAACAGCAAATATAAAAAAAATACAGACTCATTACGGGTTTTCCTGTAAACTACTATACGTAAGGAACTATTTTCTTTATTTTTTCTAAATTACAAGCGCTGTAGTTTCGGAATGGGGGGTGGTTATTTCCGCTTATTATTTTAGTACTTCACTTCAACGTTATTTACATATATCACAATAATAAAATAAAAATGGAAAGTCCTAAACTAAGCCCTCCATTTGATGATACATATTGTAAAACATTTTTTTATTTTCAATTTCCTAAAAAAGGCCTCATATTCAAAATTCATTCGTTTACGTTCCACGTTCATTGTTGGGTCACCAACTTGCACATGTGTGCCAAATTCCACCTCAACCCGTTTAGTAGTTTCGGAGCAAATCGACTGTAATGTAACAGACGGACAGACAGGCAGACGAGCGACATTTTGGATTAGGTATAAGGGTTCCGTTTTTTTCTTTTGAGGTAACCTAAAAGCATAAAGTTAGACAACTTTAGAAACATTTATACACGTTCAGTGCACGGTGATCGCAGGCTAGGCTATAGTCGCGGACGTCGCGGAACATTAAAATTAACATGACGCAATCTTGAATTTCTCTCATTTACGTATTTGTATTATATTTCCAGTTTTGTATTCCCTGAAAAGCGGGACAATCGGCGTCCCGCGCGTACCCTTTGCGGGACGCTTACTTTAGGGCCCCAGAAACGGGACGTCCCGCATATAGCGGGACAGTTGGCAGCCCTAGTCGTACAAGACACGTGCAAAATAGAAATTCGTAACTCGTGTCGATTTAAAACACTCCCTTTGGTCGTGTTTTAAAACATTGTAACTCGTTTCGAATTTCATATTTTTTGCACTTGTGTCATAATGTACTATTTCGGGGTAATTTAATCGCGGCTTAGTGCCATAGTGACAATATTCAAATTTCAAGCTGATAAAAGTGCAAACTATATTTTTATCGTAGTAGGCAGCCTAAATCAACATTATTTTAGGGGTCTAAAATGCAAAAGCTACTTATACTTTTATTATCAATGCGAAAGTACGTAGCTCTGTCTTTCTGTTACGTACCTTTTCACGTTAACGTTCTGTTACTTTTTGGAATTGAATATTGAGATAGATTGGCACTCGAAAAACATAGCACAATTTTTATCGCGACAATCGCCTGTGTGTGCAGACAAAATCGTGAGCAACAGCTAGTTAATTAATATTTACACTAACACACTCGTCCGTAAAATAAAATTGAATGAATCAATGATCATAGGCACAACCATTGTACCAAAAACACATTTTAAGTTCACTCTGCCTATTTTCAAAACTACAATTTATGTACATAGATTAAATCTAAGTAATCTACTTAACCTAACCTATATCTAAGATTGGCCCTTGTCGCATTGTACCGAGGATGCTGGCGGCATTTACTCGCTGTATCGCAATACTAATGCGTTGTGCGAAGAAGTCGCCAGCTCTTCGGTCTTTAGTTACGTCAACCAGACGTTTCGCGATCTCAGCAAACAATTTGCGTGCTCTGCCTTGCGTTAAGTGCTTAAGGCATCTGTAACAAAACCTATCGCATATCAAACCGTGACAACAAACCAAATGTAACAGATCCCCCCCCCCCCTCGTTCAATTACCGTGGTGTTTGTTGTCAAAATATATGCGTCTCGGATCGGCCACCGGACCCCTGTCATGCGGACACTGAACTGTCATCCGCAGACCATAGACACGGCTAAAATTACTGACCCTCGTCTATGCTTCTTGTGAAATGGGGTCGGGAATCATAAAAATTGGGGCATTTCGTTATTATAGTTTGGTCAACCACCTTGGCAGTAAAAATGTGCTATGGGTAACGCGCTGTTTATTTTTTATTTGTCTCCTTTTTCTATGGAGATATTTGATAGAATTCACATGCAAAAATGTCGTATCTCGAGCTGTGTATTAGTAAGGTGGAAGTACTAGTACCCGACGCTTTGCCGACGCTGTACCAATACTCGTCATTATAGCTTGAGTTGCCATCGATAAGATAAACTCAACTGTTAGGACATTTAAACGATGATTAATGTATGTACCTTTAATGCTTCATATCCCAACTTTGAAATAATTGGCTTATATCTAAATTATTTACATAATTTTAAGACAGACTGACGTTTATTAGAACTGAGTGTTAATATTTCCAATGTTCTAATATGTGATTTTGGAACTTGTACTGAAGTGTCATCTATTGGGACTGCCAGCAAAAAATATAGTAAAAAATAATGTCTAAATGCATGTAAAATATTTCAGTTTAAATTAAATATTGTTATCCTACTCCCAAATCATTGCATAATAATGTGTGTAAAAAGCATCAACACCAGTTAATGACACGAATCATTTAACAACGCATACGCCCTCCGACAATCGCACGACAATCGCAATCGCGATAACGTCCACTCATCCAACAAAGACATATTTGTCGTACAAAATGACCTCTATGCCCACGGAATAGAGTACCACATTCGAGATATAATAATGCCGAAACAAATCCACAATGGAGTAAGATAGAATGGGGAATATTTTATTGAAAGACCCTTCGTCCGTGGAGTGTTGTGTCAACAGAGCGTAATGTGTGGACTATTGCCAACTTCGGCTGCCGACGGCACAGTTTTACGGAACAATGAGAAATGCAAAATAGGCAAATATGTTAGGAATTTTGAGCTTGCAATATTGTATTTGAGTCAGGAAAATAGGGGAAAGAAATTTTAGCCGAATCTCGAAAGAAATATGAAAAAATCATAAAATTTTAAGAGTTCAGTGACATATTTTACAGACAAACGGGTCTTAATCGCGTAAACTTACGTTTACCTAATTATATCCTGACGTTTCGGGCATGACGTTACACCCGTGGTCGCAGGCAGACTGAAGTTTAAGAGTTCAGTGACATATAATTAAACGTAAGTTTACGCGATTAAGACCAGTTTGTCTGTAAAATATGAGTGATAATCGTGAAAGTTTAAATCAATATATTGTTCAGTGACATAGTTCAATGTCGTATAAAATAATTTATACGACATTTTTATCAAAGATTCTCTATTTGAAGGGTACACGGAAAAAACATGTCCAATGCTTAAAAAAATAGGGCAAATCCACACCTTTCTGTTAAAAGTAAAGTGGTTTTTCCTTCTATAATTTGAATTGACTAGACATGTTCTTTCCGTGGACCCTTCATTTATCGTCAACAAAATACAGGTCGTCATATAACATTAGTATGACAAATGATAAAAACTTAGGCCATAGAACAAAATGAGTTTGCCATATTATGTAAGTCAGTTTGATTTTATCTAATTTGTTTACATATTTTATCTGTTAAAAAAAAAATATATGAATGTTTTGCTATACAACTTTATAATTGTAATTAAGTATTTAAGACTCACTTTAAATATGTAATTAAGAAGAAGAAGTCTCCGGGCTGAGGACCTGGAGATCTGTATTACAGGCTCACGCCTAGTTCAGACTCCAGTCTCTCACAAAGGATTTACGTTTTTTGTACTCTATTTATGTAAAATTACAATTGTTGTTATGAATCCTTTGTGAGGTGAAACTAAATCAATTTTTTTTTTTTATTATTATTATTTATTTCAGGTTATGCCTATGGAATGTGAATCGTTTATGTGAAGACCGACTTGTAATCCGAGAAAATATAGTAAAACCCGTAGGTAAATAGCGATATGTTATCTCTAAATTGGGAACGCAACCGGTATTACAAAATAAGACGAGAAATACATCTCCTTAGCATACACGAGAAAAATACAATATCTATTAAGGTACCTGGGCAGAATTTCCAGTTTAATTGTACCATTTGCGTATTAAAAGTTACTAAATCGTTTTATCAGTACATATGGTGCTTTTTTACACTCTAGCACGAGAAGTTAATTTTATTATGATCAACAAATATACTTTAACAGTATAGCTAAACTATAAACTTGTCCCAAATTCTGGACCGCTAGTGACTGGGTCCAGAACTCCAGAGCAGCAAAGTAAAAGTTGTAGAACATTCTAAAAATTGCCGGAAATTTACATAAAAAAATCTCATAATAAGATTAATAAGTAGTTGCTATTGACATCATTCTCTTTTAAATTTGGTTTTTGACGCGATGTTCTATCGCGGAAAACGAAATTCTTAAATTTCGAGGCTTTGTCTCTCTCACTCTAATGACGCCTTCGTTTGAGTAACAGAGAAACATCCTCGAAATTTACGAACTTCGATTTTCGCGGTAGCAGGCCTGAAACGTCGACAATAGCTTTATTTGGCCGTCTCTGTATCAGCTCGTCAAGTACCAAAGAAATTGACTCTTAGGTTTACCAATAAAAATATAAATAGCACATACTAAGAACCTTCCATTAGAACATTCTCATTTTTGAAAACTTCTTTTTTGTGCATTGGTATTCCGGAGGGCCTACAGCGAACCACGAACTCTAGCCTCTCCCTCACACTTTTAAATTTGAACGTACGTGTGACAAGCTAGGCAACACGTCGATCTTGGTTAGATAGCGGCCCTACCGCAAACTTAGAAAGAAGCTTCGGTTTTCTCTGTTACCCTAGTGACGACTTGGTTGGAGTGTTAGAGACAAATTCCAGAAATTTACGAATTTCGAAATCACGGTAGTAGGCCTGAGGCCCTATTGCGAACCACGAACGAAGTGTTGCCTCTCTCTCGCACTTGTGAATTCGTACGTAAGCGTGACAAAGGCAACACTTCGTTCGTGGTTCGCCGTAGCTGGCCTGGGTGCTTAGACAAGTCGCCAATCGCTAACGCATAATCGTCAATCGTAAACGAAAGGCAGCTAAATATCTTTGTCGCACTAATATGTCAGCCTCTGTAGCCTAGTTGGTAGTGACCCTGCCTACGATGCTAGAGGTTCCGGGTTCGAATCCCGGCGAGGGCATTCTTTGTGTATTTATTTATCACAAATGTTTGTTCCTTGGTCATGGCTGTGTATGTATCTACCTATAGGTATCTATACGTATCTATCTATTATATATATCGTCGCCTGGTACCCACATCACAAGCCTTAATTCAGCTTACCGTGGGACTAGGTTGATTTGTGTAAGATGTCCCAAGATATTTATTTATTTATTATTATTTATTTATATGAAAGAGTGACAGAGAGGGAAAACTACGATACGCTACTAAGCGCTAGCGACTGGCAACTTGTCTAAGCATCCTGGGAGCTTAGACAAGTTGCCAATCGCTAACGCTTAATCGTCAATCGTAAGCGAAAGGCAGCTAACTGTCTTTGTCGCACTAATATGAAAGAGTGACAGAGAGGGAAAACTACGACACGCTACTAAGCGTTAGCGATTGGCAACTTGGTTAAGAATCCTGAGCCTGCGTTTGTGACAAGTGACGATCGCCGCCGCGCCGCCGGCCGCCACGCGCCGCAATGTTTGCTCTCCACTAATGGATTTCGCGGACACTGCACTTTGAAAGTGAAATTATAATATTAGCTGCTTTGATGCGCTATCGATTTGCTTCAACTTTCTCCGTCAGTGACAGGAATAACTAAGTCAAATGACCGTTTTACGTGTCATATAAAACAATGTCACATTGATTTGATAGAGATACTTAGTCCTCGATATTTCTGATATTTTACTGGGTATGAATGAATGTTTTTAGTAGCCAGCTAATCTAATCGTAGTTTTTAGAGTTTATATAGATACGTTTAACGCTAAAGGTATTTTAAATTTAATCTATTGGACTTGATAGAATGCGCATTCGCTTGTTTGGTCTAAATCCACCTTAACACGAACGCCGAACCGTCAATTGTTCAGAAGATTAGGTAGGTAGTAATAATTCCTAATATGAAAGAAAATGATCTCAAAATTTTCAGGAGAAATTCCAGAAATTTTAAGTAAGTAATATTGAGAATATTGCCTGCCAATACAACTGAATAAATACATATAACAACAACGACCAACTCCTTGTGAAGATAGCTGTCTATTAAACATCATAAAACGCATCAAAAACTGTAATCCCCATTATTTTACTGCGCGAGATAGTTCATAATAATCGCATTAAATTTCGAACGCCCCCCAGTGTTGCCAGGCTAAATAAACGCGGCAAATTGTACGTGCACAAACACCGAATAATAGGGTATTGTGTTACCCCCGCGCGCGGAAGCTCGAGCTTAGATCGTTGCTCTAATCTAATAGTGATCTAATTTTGTGATCGTGCAAGGAAGTTTTCTTTACACTATTGTGTAAAGGATCTCAGGTCAGGAGTAGACATTTGGAATATTTGGAACGATCGTTATCTGAAGCGACTGTCAATAGATTTGACTATTATTATTAAACAAACTACCTAATTAATTTAACTTAAATTAAGCAGTATGCTAAAACAAAGATTCTACTAATTTAACTGTTGTTTAGTTGAAGTAGCTATTATCATTTTCTTAACTGAGTCAAAGTAAATAAACAGTTTCATTGCACAGACATAAGAATTGAAATTCTAATTGGATTCCGAATGCACTCCACCAGGTACATGTCAAAGCAAAGTGTCCATCCCTGCCCGAGACTGTGGGAAATGAAATAGCAAACAATTTCGCGGCGAGCTATTTCCCTCAGTGTTGCCACACTAAAGAAAGATAAACTGCGGTCGCCTGCCGCTGACGCGTCCACTCGCAGCGCATTAGGCGCGCCTACACGCCAACTAAGTGTGTCACACACTTATTTTTTCCCCGCGGCAGTTTTAATTTTAGCTAGCTGACCGCGTGCCGCTGACGCCGTTTGATGTATAGCAACACTTAACGCTCAGGTATTTTTTCGAACGTGGAAAATAATTTCAAATCGTAAACGTGTCAAGTCTAAACTTTAAGGGCCCACTAGAAGCTGAAGAACTTTTAGTAGTAACAAACTGGAGAGCGTTGTTTGCTCATTCCTCGTATTACCATAGATAAAATAATTTTACCTACTCTGAACCGGGTTGAGCCTTCGACTGCATCGACCTCATGCTATTTGCAGACGTGAGGCCTTATGTTTACCCAGCCAAAGCTCTAGTGGTGAACAAACATGGGACCGATCGGACGGAATTGCTTATTTTGTCTCTGCCTACAGACTCCCTCGGACACAGGTACGGGAGGCCGCCGGGCGTTCCGCAGGGGACGTCGCTCGGACCACTTTTTCTAGTGGTGTAATAATTCGGTGGACGGTATTCGAGTGCATGTTTTTTGTACAGACATCACTCGGTTAAGGTTTACCGTTTTAATCTCCTCTAAAGATGCTTATCTGTGCGGAAGCGTGCCTCTATTTTCGTACGAGAGTTTAATCACTTGAGAATTGTTTGATCCGATTGCGCTTGAGCACATTGTTTTGTCTGTTTGTTTGCGGTGTTGTAAAGAAAAGGTAAATCAAACAGCCCGGCAGATTATAAACGCCGAACTAATTGCATATTACAATAAGCAAACACTGCGGAGCACTTTGTTTGACCATAATGACGTTATTCGCAAACTAACAGCAGAATAGATAGAGATTGAGGACAGTACGAGCGTCAATACTCGAGTGCGTCATTAATGACTAGGTTCTTTTGAATAGTTAACTAACCGGATAATAAATCATTGACTTAGTTTTTTCGTAGCACACTACATAAACAGTAGGCAGACACGTAATTTAATTTGAATAGAGCGATTTAATTGGGCTTATTCATGACGGTTGCGTCAGTTGCAGCGTATGAGCGGTTTCAAAACGTTTCGCGCCTAATTATTCCCCGATTAGCCGTCATCTTTGTTTTCCGAGCTGTTCGAGATAGACAGTTTATTATTGTTGACTCAATCAGTTTGTTTGTACTTTCTCCCAGTAGTCTCAGACTACTGGGTTTTCTATGGAACCAAGTTTTGGATTCTCAATTATTGTCTTTGGGTTTGTATTGTCTACCGTTCGAGTGGTGTCGGGTGACAGACGCCATCTTGTCTCTCAAGTGTTCTAAATTCGAGATTAGTTTACGTTGAAATTAAAAATGTTGATTGTTTTAAGTATAAAGTTTAAGGTACGCACTATTTGTTTTAACATTAAGATATACAAGTATGTACGTACAATTAACAAGTAACCTAATTATGATAGGTCTAAATGTGTAAATATAAAACAAATACCTAATTTGCAGAGCAATTGAGTGATTTCTTTGCAACTTAGATATGGGAACTAGAGAACTATATTATTTTATTTTTAATACTAATCTTTCAGTTCGCAGTAAGCTCGGTGGGATACTAAGCCTCACTTACGCAAACTTGGGTAGTCAACTAACACGGAGATTTTGCAAATGGAGCGTAAATACATTTTTTGATCATTAATTTCTAAAATTTAATGTAGTTTGTGAGGAAAGTGAAAGGTAAAGATAAATAATAAATTATATATATACTTAATGGTACAATTTTACACAAATTGACCTAGACACTCGATAAGCTCAATTACTGGGCACATAGATGTTGATTTGTTGATACTACTACCCATGCTATTATACTTCCAAGGCAAAAATATTTGTGATCACTACACAACTAAATACTCTCGCAGATATTAGAACTACGCTATGGAGGCTTTATTATTGATATTCATCATCATCATATCAGCCGAAAGACGTCCACTGCTGCTATGTTTAAGTCACAGAAAATCACAGATCCAGATACAAGGAGTGTAGATTGAGATACAATTGGAGTGACTGAGGTAGTTAGCGGTAAGCCCTTAGCGTGCTATCTTTCAAGTCATGGTACCGTTTCGATTTGACATTTACCACGTAGGTAACTAACTTTATCCATCTCCTACCAATGCCGCGAGCGTGATTGATAGAAAGTAAGTTACATGTACAGGGTGACATCTGGGTCGTGGAGCGTCGTGGACAGGGTACTAGGAACGGTCACGCCGAGCAACTTTAACTATGGAGACAACTAAGAACTCGCGAGCAAAAATCTCCTAATTATAACTTAACTAGCGATCCGCCCCGGCTGCGCACGGGTACTATACCTACATAAAAACCTTCCTCTTGAATTACTCTACCTATTAAAAAAAAACTCATCAAAATCCATTGCGTAGTTTTAAAGATTTAAGCGTACAAAGGGACATAGGGACAGAAAAAGTGACTTTATTTTATACTATGTAGTGATTGATCCTTACCTATCAATTCAGGCTCAACGAAATCATAATTAGGAGATTCTTTCGCTATTTTTGGTTGTCGTGACCGTCTCCAGTACCCTGTTCCCTCTTGCTACACGACCCAGGATGCTTAGCCAAGTTACCAATCGCTAACGGTTAGTAGCGTATCGTAGTTTTCCCTCTGTGTCACTATTTCAGTGCGACAAAGACAGCTAATTAGCTGCCTTTCGTTTACGATTGCCGATTAAGCGTTTGCGACTGGCAACTTGTCTGAAGCACCCAGATGTGAAGGGTCACATACATATACAGGGTACATAGGTATACAAGGGTATACCTATAAAATCACGGCGTTAATCTCATGGTAGAGCTGCAGCCCCCCGGAGCCGTAAACGAGTAGCATCATGTCGACAAATGATCGCAATTGCCGACGGAACGCGATCCGCATCGCAGGTGCACCGCTCTCCGGTTACCGATCACGAGGGACAGACGCGGCATAAGAATATTGTTATATTAATAAATACTCGTGTTGAATTATCGAGAAGATGGAATTGCATATGTAGTGGTATCGCGTATTTACAATGTATTGTGTGCTATTGTGTGTGTTTTATCGACTCGCGTATTGGCATTATTCGACTAAATAATTGTAAAGACACAAGGTTCACTTTAAAAGTGTTGCTTTAGTAACACCACTACAAATGCAATTCCATCTTCTCGATAATTCAACTATACTTAGTAAATGTTTAGAATATGGGTATACGGTTTAATTGAATGCGCAATGTATTTACAAATACAAGTCTTTTATTTCTGAAAAGGTCAACAAACGTTTAATGATGACCCCCACACTAGACGGTGTCTGTCCCGTGAAAGAGTTTATTTACAATGTACTTTTTGCTAGAATTATGATAATTTTCGTTGAAAAAACAATCTAATCACCAACAATTTTATGTGTTTCCAAAATGCTCAAGTACAGAAAGTTAATTACTTTTTGTAGTAAATATTAATTGAGAATTTTTGCAAGTAACCGCATTTTTCACATCATAGGTACTCTGACACCAACATCTCTGATCTTTACACCAATAGGTTCTGAAATTTCGAACTTGGGTGTCACCGTAGCAGACCTGAGTGCTTAGACAAGTTGCCAATCGCTAGCGCTTCATCGTCTATCGTAAGCGAAAGGCAGCTAACTGTATTTGTCGCACTAATATGAAAGAGTGACAGAGAGGGAAAACTACGATACGCTACTAAGCGTTAGCGATTGGCAACTTGGCTAAGCATCCTGTTGTCATCGGATTGTCGCGCCTGTCTCATTAATCTCTGGTTACTAAGACGAGCGCGCGGCGACGCGGCACGGAGGCTTGTTTTACTTACTCCGGCTTTTTATTGTACTTAATGGTGTTTACTCGAGATCGGGTTTGCCACCATTGCTGGGAATTGATTTGGTCTTCGGAATAACATTCCTGAGATTTTGTTAGTATTCAAAATCTATTGAATCCTAACAAAATCTCAGTTTGAAACAATTTTGAAGCGGTACTAAAGCTACTAATTATTTAGATGCACTAGGTACACTATCTAATACATTAGTCTATGTGAAGAGACTGGCTTATTGTTAACTAGGGTTAACCCGAGGTTAAACTGTTTGAAGTTTCAAAAATGTATGGACAAGCACTTAGCCCCGAGTTAGTTGGCTAACTTGGAGATTGTGCAAGTGAGGGTTAATGAGTTAAATTTGTCTATAAATCCTATCTCATTATCAAAATTTCCTACGTCGATATATTAACTGCTTTATAGTGAGTATACGTCCGTATTGTCGATTAATTCAAAAATAAAATTCCTTTGATTCGATTGGACATAGTCAAACGAAATCATTCCTATTTAACGAGTCGATTTACTTTACTAACCGACAGTACACCGAAAAATGTCCGAGTAACCAAGTGAATGTTTACAAGGCCCCCAAATTTGCAGTGAAACCCGATACGATTTCACACCTATCAAAAGAATGAATCTTTGCACAGTATCGCATGACGATAAATTGGCCGCGTGAAGCGCCGGTGGCGCGCATGCGTCGACGCCATTTTGAAAAAGTTTTGCGCCATGGAAATATAGCCTCTTGGCTTTCACGGCCCATTTGGTGGCCTTTTGGGGTTTATTTACAGTTTTAAAAATGTTTTTGCGGTGCAGATTGATTTTTAAGTAATTAATTGTATGAATATTCGTTGCAACTAGTTACTTTGTAAAATTTATAAAGGATGACAAATATATCTAATTAGGTAGGTATTTTCTTGGGCACTATTTCCTTTTCGAGAATTCTCAAGTAAGTTCTTCTTTAATAATAAGTAAATCATGTGTTGAGATAAATTAATAATGGCTAAAGAAAACTGTAATTATTGTTATATGGGTAAAATTGTGCGAATAATTGCGTTTAGTGAGCGAGTGTGACGAAAACAATTTCTGTGATATTTCACTATAACCAATTTGTATTAATACTTCAAAGTCAAAGTGTTTTATCTGTACCTTATTATCAAACCGGAATCAGAAAGGGATTCGAGAGTACTGTTGACACAAAAAATGACACAATATTTACCAAGAAAAGGGTTGTTTATAGGTGTAGTGAGTGATTAGTTAATCTATTGTCTGTAAGTCTTGGCAGTTAAAGTATAAATATATGAATATAACTATGAGTACATCCTAGATTTACTTATACACTGTTGTGTCAACAGTACTTTCCAATCCCATTCTAATCGCGGTTTGACAATACCTATATATGTCAAACTGATAACAATTGTGGAATAAAAATAAACAATTATATGTAGCACTATACCTTGCCTGATGGCAAGCTTTAAATATTAACGCGAAAATTAACACTTTATTTGCCTATGACAATATTTCATAGGAACATAGTTAGTACCTTCTGTAATCTGTAAAACGTTATCCGTATCTTAGTTATCC
>JALPQI010021629.1:0-19454 GCA_025490895.1 Thaumatotibia leucotreta
GTATAAAATATTATAAATGTATTAGAATACTAAATCTATATCACTGTTACCTTTCTAGTGAGTTTTTATGTTTAGGAAAGTTCAGTCAAAAACAGAACTAGTTTAGAACAATCATGTTAATATTTACCTTCTACAACCTTGTGTCCGTTCATTTTTCCCGCAGCCATTTAGAGTTTACACCACTTTATATAATCACAAACACAATTTCACCACAGGTCGAGGTACAGTTCTATGTTTAGTAGGTAAATAAAACTAATCCATTTCTCAGAGGTGACCGTTCGCGAGAAAGGTTACGGGGCTAGCCTCGATCGACCGATGGGTACCTAATTGCTTTACTAACGCCGTGCGTCACACGTCGGCGGAGTGACAAAGCAGCGATATTATGGCAAAATTATCGATTTACAATTCCATTATCACGCTTCGTGCAAGTGATGTATTGTATGACATCACATTGACACTGACAGAATTGACAGACAAGCGGGCGCCGACTGTCAATGTCAAAGTGACAATACAAAATTGACGCTATTTGAGATATAGTTAGTTTTAAAAATGAAATAAAATGGAGGCTGTAGAACATTCTTCATGTACAAAGTGGTACAAAGTAACTTCAGACAGATAAATTCAGGCTACTCATGGAAAATTGTAATGTAGATTTAACAATGCACATGCTCAGAAAGTGCTCTTTGTAAGACTAATGGACAGAAGGTGACACTTTTCTGCACACGTGCAGGAATGTATTAGGCCGTGCGCACACCCGCGACCCCCGCCGAGGGCCAGCGAGTCCGCGACTGGTGCACGCCAAACTTAGCGCTGAATTCAAGAAAAGAAGCAAGTCCAACAAACAACAGTCAAGTGAAACAGTACCGGAGGCGAACGTGTTAACGTCCGTCGCACGCGCCAAGCCAGTTAGCGGTGTCTATACAATATCATTGAGGCAGGCGTCCTTCGCGGCTTAAGCTAGCGTTGGCCCTTATCAATATTATCATAATTATCTAGTACTTTTCTGCACACTCTAGTTGGTACTATAATAATCACACTTATCTGGAAAAACCTCACTTTGAGCACTTGTATCATAAATAACTATTCTATGAGCAAAGTTTATTTCGAAAGTGAGATTTATTAAATATGGGCGGGCGTGCCTCACTGCCAGACGACTTCATTTTCCGAACAGATTTTACTCTAGTTTGTCATTTTAAAAAGAAAACTTCATGAAACCACTTTACTTTGCTCCAATGTAAATAATACTTTTGCTGGCTTGTCTTGTGTTAGGCAGAACGCACACAATAAGGAACGCTGAAATAAAAACAAATATTAAATATAAATCTGTTTATTTCTAGTTGACCGCTTATATCCACCTTTACTTACAGCTATTTAGAAAGAAGACATGAATAATTGCCTACACTTACGAATATTTTTATGAAAATTATCTATTTTCAAATCTAATTCGTACATGGGGCATTATTTATTACTTATTAATTTGACCAAAATAAACGGCTAATACTTTCTCATACATGACTGTGTTTAAAATGTATGTCATTTTCTTTACTGTTTTTTTTTCTTCACAATATAATGTTTCCAAAATATATTTAAGAGTAAAATAGAAATTAAATGCCCTCAGTACGTGCTCACATACACAATAGTTTTTATTTACGTTTACAATCAAGCACACAATACAATACTTTTTCAACCCTTCAAACGCCGCCGTACGGTAAAATACATAATATGCATTCGATATTATACCGTCGCCATTTTTTTTTTCAAACTACGGTTATTTGATGCTGTACACAGATAGTGATTCACAACTATAGTTGTTGTTCTAAGAATGAACATTTGACAGTTTAGAAAAGAACCGTATATGTATGACGTTAAGTCTATCGGAATAATGGTAAGTTTTACACTCATAATTAAGGATTAATCTATACCCGTCAAAAGTTCGTTCTTAGATCTCAGAGGTTATTATAATCATAGGTACGCACACCAAAGTGTTCAATATTGCTTACACAATAATTTGAGATATTTATATATTACTTGTTCAGATATGTCAGATATTAACGGTGACATAACTGAGAAGTTCTTAGTCGGCAGCGTCTAAAAGGCTAAAGATAGGTAGTATCAATTATAAATTGATTAAGATACGATAATCTTACATTCATTTACGCCATTTTTTACAAAGGGGAACATAATGTCACCTAATAACTAAATACAGTAGTTCCAGAAAAACGATACCTAAGTACCATGTAACTGTATACCCTTATAGCTTAACCCTTTCACAGCAGCCAAAAAAGATTTGTTTAAATTTGAACACTAAAACGTTGTTAATAGAGTTCAAGATCACAACTGCAAAAATAACAAGTTAGCTTCATGGTTCGTGATCGCAAAGGGTTAATGCTACTAGATAGAAATTTAGTTGCCAAGTGATAAGCTCCAAATCATAGTTTGAAGGTTTTTCTTATATTGGTGACAATTTTCATACAATAATTTGTATGACAATTATATTTATAGCAAATGATACCCTTTATTCGATAAAAGAAATCAAGACTTCATTTCAAGCCCCTATGCAAGCGAAAGATATAAAAATGGTAAAAAAATATGTTCATTCTAATGTAAATTACCAAATAAAGGGTTACGATTAGCAAACATTTAATAGTAGGTAAATTTTTCACCATTTACTCATTATTTTTATGTTTCAAAACATTGCACTAATCACATACACAATACTATCCGAAAAATGGTAAAACTAATATCAGAATAATTATGTCAAATCATCACAATATTTAGGACACATTTAAAAATTTTGTTCACTCTTTTTATTACGGCTAATGGAACAAATTCTCAATTTTCCGAACGAAATCAATACACTACGGAAACAAGACTTAGATACAATTGTTCTAATGTGCCCATCTTATACAGGGCGTCCCACGGCGATGCCACATGGAGGGAAAGTAACTTAAATATCATAGATAGCGTATTTTGCTGAAAGAAGACTTTATTTTATTTTGAAAATGAAATAATACTGCATTAAAAAAAATCCAAAAAAAATTTTGCTTTTTCTAGGCATCGAACCTACTTTAAAACAAAAAAAAAAATTTCGTAATTTTATTCTGTCATTCGAAAGAATAAATAAAAAATAACAATTTTCCTTAAGAAACATAGTATCTAAAACTAAAAGAATAACCAAAAAAGTTTGGTTCAAATTTGTAAAAAAATTGTAATTGGTTCGATTTCCGGGTGAAGCAAGTAATTTTTTGAAAAACTTTGAATGCAACTTTACTGAGTCTTAAAAATAAAATGAAGTCTTCTTTCAGCAAAATACGCTATCTATGATATTTAAGGTACTTTCCCTCCATGTGGCATCGCCGTGGGACGCCCTGTATTTATTATTTACAGTACTATTTAAAATATCCAAAACGGGTAGTTTTTTTATTCTACATCATTTTCAACTTATTTTTAAGTTTATATTTATGACTGTGTAAAATTTTCCTACGCAAGATAGATTTTAGCCAAAGTCACAACGAAATTCGAGTCGAGAAAGTGGTATTACAATGTTGCCAAAATCAAATTATTAAAACCGTTTTAAACCTCGAAAAAGAAATACAAAACATAAAATGGACACATTTGTGTATCCTATTATTATATAGCCAATGTGACCAAAAATGTACTTGGAGCATGTAAATTTATTAGGGATTCTTAGGCTATGTTTCTGTATTTTTACATAAATTATGTTATAGATTAGCAAAACCTATAAATTATATATTTTAGATACATTAATTCTCCACTTGAATCGAAATTAGACAAATTATAAAGCAATGTCATATAATTAAAATATAATAACGGAAATTTAAGTAAACCAATTATCATCATTGATTTTGAAATATAACACTTTTACAAAAATAAACATAGGCACAGCCCTAGCTATAGCAACCATCATGAACGAAAAATAAAATTTAAAACTATAAAAACAGTTGTTTTTAAATATATATGCACGCTTCAATGAATGGGCACCTGTAGATGCCTTCACTTTTGAAGGCTTAGTAATATGAGAAAAATATAATTTTTTGTACATATTTTCCCAATTGAATTTGAAAGAACTTGTGCTTTTGAAGAAAAAATATACATATAAAATTTCCAAATGTGATGTCTCGGTTTGGACACAGCTAGGGATATCATGATGTGATGCACATTCAGAAAATGATACTTTAATATTTTATCCTCGCACACATTTTTCTATGTACTTGAATTGAAATTATTTTATCATCATTCTTGCAGGATGTATTAAAAGGATAAAGAAGTTAATTATTTAGTGTTAGGTGCCCATTCAATTGCCATACATTACGAATTTTGGAATTCCACGGAAGCAGGGATCGGATAACGGTTTTTGCTCCATACAAAAGAACGGTTCGAATTCCGTTCTTTTTCGTTCTTCGGTTTATAATTTTTTTGTTAATGGAGTAATTCAAAAATATGATGTTAATAGTTAATGTTGAATACTACATAAAGAGTGTAAAATATTTAAAAATATTGAGCTATTTAGAGGTTTTTCTAAAAAACCGGTTCCGATCCCTGCACGGAAGTGTTAAAAAACGGCGTGCCCTATAATGCTCTGCTCTAATAGCGAGAGTCAATTTACCAGGGCGTCATGAATTCGTAATACAAACGGTCACATAGTCTTTTAATGAGATTTTTAAGAGAAGCACACTTTCTTGACCTCCGATTTTCCCGTTTCGTTTCTGGATACCTCATAATAGTAGGATACCTGATCGATATGTCCTAACGAGTCGATAAAGCTCTTATCGTGTGTGATGATGATGAACATGAAGTTCTTCTGACTCATTCGCTCTTGGACGATCTCGTTCAACGCCATGCTGAGGTATTTTATGTTTTCCTCGTCGAGGTTTGTTGTAGGCTCGTCTAAAGCTAGAACGCCGAACCTGGGAGAAACAGTGGGTATTAGATACGTGAAAATTGAAAGTGCAAATTGTTATCAGAATGAGCTGCAACGGTGGTTGGTTTAACCCATCGAATCCCAGGCATTTGAAGTGCTTATGTACTTCCGTCATCATATGATGACGCCGGGGCTCAAAGGTTAAGAGCAAACTTAGGAACGCGCATAGAACATTGATAATTTCAGGAAAGTGAAAATGGGGGCATTTCTCAGAGCGTCAACGGACATCTCATTCACGTTTCACGTTTTTTTGGATACTCTTAAAACGTTACGATGCGTTACAGGGGCGGGAGGGGGTCTTCCTTACAAAACGTTAGGTAGCATTGTTTTTTTTTTTAAGTAAAAAACTAGGGAATCAAAACTCCCAAATTGGCAACCCTTGTCAGTTACGTTTCACGGGGAATCCGATTACCGCAAAGGCAATTAAAACTATACCAAGGATAAAAACTATAACATAACTGAACATATTGCGAAATACAAATCAAATTATTTATTAACTAAATATTTTGATTTGTACTTTTAATTTTTCTCCAGTAGTCACACTACTTAATACTATATAAATTATAAATATTAGATGTCATATACCAAAGAAAAACGACCAAGATCACCTATGTCCGAGGTGGGGATCGAACCCACGTACTCAGCTTTCGCGGCTGATGCCTGTACCCCTCGGCCACTCGGTCTTAGCAACCACCGGTCAAATTTCTCGGGTATATGCAATCCCTTACAAGGCTAGGCGCCTTTGACCATTCTCTGAGGGTAGGCAATACATGCCTGCCACCTCCTATTTAGAATACTTTACAGTTTTCTAGAATAGCTAGAGAGAACTGGTGCTGCCATCTATTGAACATATTGCGAAATACAAATCAAATTATTTATTAACTAAATATTTTGATTTGTACTTTTAATTTTTCTCCAGTACTCACACTACTTAATACTATATAAATTATAAATATTAGATGTCATATACCAAAGAAAAACGACCAAGATCACCTATGTCCGAGGTGGGGATCGAACCCACGTACTCAGCTTTCGCGGCTGATGCCTATACCCCTCGGCCACTCGGTCTTAGCAACCACCGGTCAAATTTCTCGGGTATATGCAATCCCTTACAAGGCTAGGCGCCTTTGACCATTCTCTGAGGGTAGGCAATACATGCCTGCCACCTCCTATTTAGAATACTTTACAGTTTTCTAGAATAGCTAGAGAGAACTGGTGCTGCCATCTATTGAACATATTGCGAAATACAAATCAAATTATTTATTAACTAAATATTTTGATTTGTACTTTTAATTTTTCTCCAGTAGTCACACTACTTAATACCAGGGATCGGAACCGTTCTTCATTAACCATTTGATATTGTTCTTTAACCGTTATAAATTCCGTTCGTATTAGTAACGGTTAAATACGGTAACGGTTTTGTAAATGAACACAATATTTCTGGTTCACAATATTCAAGATGAACGGAAAAATTTCGTTCTTTCACATAACGGTTTTGACAAGAACATTATATGATTTATATGAAAGAACAAAACTTTTCTGGTTACCGTTACTACAGATGAACGAAAAATAAAGTTCCGTGAACCATTATTAAACTGTTCGCGATGACGTAAACATGCCGCCAGTCGCTCTCTCTTTTCCACACGAATATAGTTCGTATTTTTATTTCATTTGATTAGCCATTTAGGTTTGACGTGTGATATTGGCCGCATGATGAAAAAGGTTTAAATTGAATTAAGTGAAAGGATGCAATATGTGCTAGCAATTCTGACGCCTCCTAGCGCCGTCGACGGGAGCTTGCCTGGAAATTGGTTACCTGACAACGAGTTGTTGACTGAGATGTCATTATGTCGGAAAAAACATTGAACATATTTAATTATCATTTAAGTTTTGAGTATTAAGTTAAGCTGATGTCCAATGATATACGTAACTATATTTATAATGGTAAGTTTGTGAACTTTCTGATTAGTAGATATTTCTTTCTATGTTCATTTTAGAGTTTAATGAGGAGGTAAGACGGAGGAGTAAGACGCCCGATGTTGGTCTACTACCGGCACCTGGCTTGTAATATGGGTTCGGCTCCTTGGTAATTAAATATATATACTTACTATAATAACCTGCATCATACTCCTATTACCTACGTAGTTATGGGTGCATCCCACTCGTCTGGAATAGTCAACATAGTGATAGGTACGATACGTGAATTGCTCAAGGAGACAGTTGCAGTTCCTATTATTTCCCTTAATGGAACCCCTATGCTTGGAGTCGCGTTCTATTGGCGTCAGGTGAGCTTAGCACAACTAGCAATATGGTGTTGCTGGCTACATAACATTCCGCTGGACGCAAAATGACTTTGTCCCACAATTATGTATTTTGTTTTGTTATGAAATCATTATATCGTAACTGTGGAATGTCTTCTCAAAAGGGCTTATTTCCACTTTGTCAATAGAGATAATTTATCTTATGGAAACATAGAAAAAATAACCCTTATTGCAAGAGTGGAAATAAGCCCTTTTGAAAATACACTCCTCTACTACTTGTGCCTCGTGTACTTCTTAACCCTTTGCAAGCCGATCACGAACCTAAAGCTGAGTTTACACTTGCAAGTTATTGCCGCAAGTTTACAAAGCTTAAATGTAACTTTATAAAACGCGACCCAGGTCTAACCTCGGCTTAGCTCGTTTACGTTACTTTCGCAGTTGTGAGCTTGAACTCTATTGACATCATAGTAAAGTTCAAATTTAAACGAACATTTCTTTTGCGAATGAAAGTATATTTTCTGTTTATCTGTCCATCCGTCTGTCTGTATGTCTGTTTGCTTCACTGCCTGTCTGATTGTCTGTCCGTCCGTCTATCCGGTCGTTTGTTTCCGCAAAGAAACATGTTTCGACCAGATACTCGTAGTATTCGAAATGATTGCTTTTACAATTATTCTGGGGTTCTGTAGTAAATTAGAAACTCTTACAGATTCGCCATGTCCATCCACCTGTCTGTTTGTATGGCTGTCTGTATGTTTGTCTGTCTGTCAGTCTGTTTGTCTGTCTGTCTGCATGTCTGTCTGTCCGTCCGTTTGATTCCTCAAAATTATTGCTTTCTCAATTATTCTGGGTGTAAGTACTTTTTAGGATTCTGTAGTAAATTAGGAACCCTTGCATTTTGGCTCCCTCTGTCTGTCTGTATGTCTGTCTGTCTGTTTGTAAGTCTGTCTGTCTGACGGTCTGTCCGTCTGTCTGTCTGTTCATCTGCCTATCTTTCTGTCTGTCTGTTTGTCTCTCTGTCTGTGTGTCTGTCTATCTGAACGGACTGACTATCTGTACGTCCGTCTGTCCGTCCGTTTGTTTCCGCAAAGAAACATATTTTGACCGGTTATTACTTGAAATGGTTGCCTTTTTAATTATTCTGGGTGTAAGTACTTTTTAGGGTTCTGTAGTAAATTAGGAACCTGTGGCGTGGGAACGGATTAAATGAAAGGCATGTACGTTTACTTAAGCGTCTGTATTACGACTAACTAAGGAAAGGAGAACAAGCATACTTATACCTATATGTTCTTATACTATGCTACATGTTACGCACACCACACCTGGGGGGTGCTAAAGAAAAAAAATGGAATGTATACATTTCTATTTTTTTTTTACAGAAGTACAAAGTTCCTACGTACTTCAATTGGAACATTAATTATACAAAATATGAAGTGTATAACTTCAGATATTTATCATTAACAATGTTGTATTAAAACAAAAGTTTACGAGTAGGTACATAAACATATGTTACTGATTAAAAGGCTTAGTCCTATTTTTATGGACAAGGTCGATCTTGTCGTCTATTTCTAACTTAACATTTATTCCGTCATCCTCGATTACTTTAAAAGGTCCTTTAAAAAGGTTATCGAATTTTTTGCCGGTTTCAACCTTAACTAAAACCAGGTCACCCTTTTTATACAGATTCGCCATGTCCGTCTGTCTGTCTGTATGTCTGTCTGTCTGTCTGTTCATCTGTCCATCTGTTGTCCGTCTGTTTGTATGTCGGTATGTCTGTCTGCCCGTTTATTTCTGCAAAGAAACATGCATATTTCGCCCGGATATTACTTGAAATGTCTGTCTGTCTGTATGTATGTATGTCTGTCTGTTCATCTGTTCATCCCTTTGTCTGTCTGTCTGTTTGTCTGACGGTCTGTCCGTCTGTCTGTCTGTTCATCTGTCGATCTTTCCGTCTGTCTGTCTGTCTGACGGTCTGTCCGTCTGTCTGTCTGTTCATCTGTCCATCTTTCTGTCTATCTGTCTGTGTGTCTGTGTGTCTGTCTGTCTGTCTGTTTGTGTGTCTGTATGTCTGTTTGTCTGTTCATCTGTCCATCCGTCTCTTTGTCTGTCGGTCTGTATGCCTGTCCGTCCGTCTGTCCAACCGTTTATTTCTACAAATAAACATATTTCGACCGGATATTATTTAAAATGGTTGCCTTTTCAATTATTCTGGCTGTAAGTACTTTTAAGGGTTCTGTAGTAAATTAGGAACCCTTACATTTTCGCCATGTCCGTCTGTATGTCTGTCTGTCTGTCTGTTCATCTGTCCATCCGTTGTCTGTCTGTTTGTCTGTCGGTCCGTCTGTCTGTCCGTCCGTCTGTCCGCCCGTTTATATCTGCAAAGAAACATATTTCGACCAGATTACTTGAAATGTCTGTCTGTCTGACGGTCTGTCCGTCTGTCTGTCTGTTCATCTGTCAATCTTTCCGTCTGTCTGTCTGTCTGTCTGACGGTCTGTCCGTCTGTCTGTTTGTTCATCTGTCGATCTTTCTGTCTATCTGTCCGTGTGTCTGTCTGTCTGTCTGTCTGGCTGTCCGGCGGTCTGTCCGTCTGTCTGTCTGTTCATCTGTCGGGCTTTCCATCTGTTTGTCTGTCTGACGGTCTGTCCGTCTGTCTGTCTGTTCATCTGTCAATCTTTCCGTCTGTCTGTCTGACGGTCTGTCTGTTTGTCTGTCTGTTCATCTGTCGGTCTTTCTGTCTATATGTCTGTGTGTGTGTCTGTCTGTCTGTCTGTGTGTCTGTATGTCTGTCTGTCTGTTCATCTGTCCATCCGTCTGTTTGTTTGTCTGTCGGTCTGTATGTCCGTCCGTCCGTGTGTCCAACCTTTTATTTCTGCAAAGAAACATATTTCGACCGGATATTATTTAAAATGGTTGCCTTTTCAATTATTCTGGCTGTAAGTACTTTTTAGGGTTCTGTAGTAAATTAGGAACCCTTACATTTTCGCCATGTCCGTCTGTCTGTCTGTATGTCTGTCTGTCTGTCTGTTCATCTGTCCATCCGTCTGTTTGTTTGTCTGTCGGTCTGTATGTCTGTCCGTCCGTGTGTCCAACCGTTTATTTCTGCAAAGAAACATATTTCGACCGGATATTATTTAAAATGGTTGCCTTTTCAATTATTCTGGCTGTAAGTACTTTTTAGGGTTCTGTAGTAAATTAGGAACCCTTACATTTTCGCCATGTCCGTCTGTCTGTCTGTCTGTCGGTCCGTCTGTCTGTCCGTCCATCTGTCTGCCCGTTTATATCTGCAAAGAAACATATTTCGACCGGATATTACTTGAAATGTCTGTCTGTCTGACGGTCTGTCCGTCTGTCTGTATGTCTGACGATCTGTCCGTCCGTCTGTCTGTTCATCTGTCGATCTTTCTGTCTATCTGTCTGTGTGTCTGTCTGTCTGTCTGTTTGTCTGTCCGTCTGTCTGTCTGTTCATCTGTCGATCTTTCCGTCTGTCTGTCTGACGGTCTGTCCGTCTGTCTGTCTTTTCATCTGTCGATCTTTCCGTCTGTCTGTCTGTTTGTCTGTCTGTTCATATGTCGGTCTTTCTGTCTATATGTCTGTGTGTGTGTGTCTGTCTGTCTGTCTGTGTGTCTGTATGTCTGTCTGTCTGTTCACCTGTCCATCCGTCTGTTTGTCTGTCGGTCTGTATGTCTGTCCGTCCGTGTGTCCAACCGTTTATTTCTGCAAAGAAACATATTTCGACCGGATATTATTTAAAATGGTTGCCTTTTCAATTATTCTGGCTGCAAGTACTTTTTAGGGTTCTGTAGTAAATTAGGAACCCTTACATTTTCGCCATGTACGTCTGTCTGTCTGTATGTCTGTCTGTCTGTCTGTCTGTTCATCTGTCCATCCGTTGTCTGTATGTTTGTTTGCCCGTTTATTTCTGCAAAGAAACATATTTCGACCGGATATTACTTGAAATGATTGCCTTTTTAATTATTCTGGGTGTAAGTACTTTTACAGTCTGTCTGTTCGTCCGTCCGTCTGACTCTCTATCTATCTGTTGGTTAATCCTTCTTTCCGTCCATCTATCCTTGGATCCGTCTAGACATAGAAATAATTCTTAATAATCACAAAAAAAAACCATGTCCAGTAACAAGGAATAAAAATAAATTACGCGTTATTCCGCAATTGTGATTAAGAACTCTGTTAGCAACATTTCAGAATTCAAATTTAAACGAGCTTTTTTGTTACTGGCTGTGAAAGCGTTAACACTTTTTCGTTAAAAAAAACTAGTTATGATCGGGCAAAGTTAAAATAAAAAAAAACCGGCCAAGTGCGAGTCGGACTCGCGCGCAAAGGGTTCCGTACCATTATCAATTTATTATTTAAAAAATACAGTTAAATCAACCTACCTCAAAAACTATAGGAGATAATTTTATCAAACCAAAAATCGTTGATAGAGTTTATTAATGTGCATAACATATATTTTTTTCAGAAATTTATATCGCGTAGTTTAAAAAATAGAGGGGGGGGACACATTTTTCAGACTTTGAGACCTGATATCTCGAAAACGATTTGCCTAAATAAAAATGTGATGTATAAACCTACTATACCATTTTCAAAGACCTTTCTATTAATACCCCACACGCTTATGTACAACTAAAAAAAAATTCTATCCCTCAGTTACATGTATGGAGGGCCCCCACCCCAATGGTTTTTTTTACAATTTAGTAACAGATTCCTGTAGCGGTTCATACAACACATATCCTTACCAAATTTCGTTACTGTAGCATTTATAGTTTCCGAGTAAATTGGCTGTGACAGACGGACAGACGGACAGACGGACATGACGAATCTATAAGGGTTCCGTTTTTGCCATTTTGGCTACGCAACCCTAAAAATAAAAAACCCTTATAATTTCGCCATGTCCGTTTGTCTGTCTGTTAGTCCGTCTGTCTATCTGTCAGCATACTCTTCTTAGCATGGTACTAGAGTGTGCCAGCGCTCTATCAGTCTTCATCTATCGTTTCGTGCGATTGTCCGTCTGTCTGTCCGCCCATTGCTTAGATCAGTGACCATTTACAATTTGTTGTAGGTATACATAGTATTAGTTAAGCCGACAAACTCGAATAATAAATATCCAAAAAAAAAACTATTGGAGTTCCTCCTCTACACGTGAATACAATGTGGGGTATCCGTGAATAGGTATTTCAAAAAGAGTATAGGTATTTTCCAAATTCACTATTTCGAAAAATATGAAAAATATCTTACATATTTGGCTTAAGGAATGCTGATAGATAATACTTACTATCCTGAACATAATTGGTCTAGCCAGTTTCGACCAACTACGGAACGCTATACTGAGCATGGATATACATGCACTTGGCCGGTTTTTTTCCTCATGCGCTATTTTTAGGATTTCGTAGTAAACAAAAAACCCTTATAGTTTAGCCATGTCCGTCTGTCTGTCCACAGCATAGCTCAGTGGCCGTTAGTACTAGAATTTGGTACAGGTATACATATTAATTATGCTAACAAAGTGGTAGAATAAAAACTTTGGTGGGCTGTGGGTTTAAAAATAAAACCATTTCGAACGTAATCGGCCCAGCCGTTTTCGAATAACTACGGAACCCTATACTGAGCATGGCCCGACATGGTCTTGGCCGGTTGTTTGATATTGTATTCTCGCCATTTTCCGCAACTCGACATCTAACGTGCCTATTTTGCGTGATCCCAACGCTGGCCAAATATTTTGCTGCCGCAATATTATAATTAGGCTTAGGACTTTTCATAGCATATCGTGGTTCTAAAATCCATGGAGCCGCTATGTGTAAAATTTTCGAAGTCAAAGTATACTGTAATATTAAATATAATGATTTATATCTACTGTCACATCGTTTTGAATTAATTTTGATCGAACGTAATTATTTTTAAAAATCGAACTTGATTTCATAAAAAAGTGCATACGAAATTAGTTATATCAGAAACCATAAAAAAACTAGACAATTAGGTTCAAGACAAACTAGAAAAAGTCTTAGATCGGTCTTAGATGATAAATGGCGAAAGTATCATGTTGTTTTTCTCGAAAGTTTCGAATCTTTCGTATAAATTACCATACCTGGGATAACTCGGGGCATTTATACGAAAGTGATGTAGCAAAATATTTTATCGACTAAAAATATATCGATGTTACTGTGAATGACAACATCAAAATGTTATTCGGCATAAATAAATATTAGGAACTTACTCTTCAATTAAAATAAAAAATAACTTTAAACGGGTAGTTACGCGTTTATTTTAAAATAGTTTTCAAAATATACAATTAATATTAAAATATCAATATTTAAATTGTCATTTTGATTAAAATCACATCTGCATACTAGTTTTTATTATCTAAAGAGGCCCGATATCAGATAATTATGACATTGAACCTCTGTACTATAATCGAGAATGTTCAATAAGCACATCTTTTATTATAATTATATCGATATCTTTTTAATCGATATCAAATCCCTACAACTTGCCCCCAGTTATCCCAGGTATGTAAATTACATGTAACTTCCAAACAAAAAACAAAACTGACGTTGGTCGACTTATACGACTTAAGGTACACCCGGCTAAGATCGGATGACCGAAATAACTACTGAAATAGTAGTATTTTTTCCTCACTTGCTATATTATGCATGACACCATTTCACCCCGCCCCTCTCGCTCTCGCTCAGCCGCATCAGTCCTGAGCTACGAACGTTTAAAAAAAAAGTTAGTTTTTCGAGAATTTTTGGAGATTTCATCTTTAACAGGAAGCTATGCACCTTTTACTCCTTACTTTAGAGTTGAAATGAGATACTAGTCCGATCATAAGCCAAGAAGGTTTTTCGATTGGGTGTCTTGGAAAAAAAATAGTGCAAATTTGACTTTACGTTTACTCCTAAGCTATTCCTTGAGTGGCATTAAGTAAATTTATATTGAAAGCTTGATTTTTTTTATCACGTACATTACACATCTGCAGGTAAAAGTTAGTGAGAATAAATTTATGATTTTTTTTGTGACATCCTTTCAACTCACCAAAAAATAGTCCGGTCCTTAATCTTAGTCTTATCTTTAAGTTCTTTTGTGTGTCAAAAATAAACGTCGTTAATGTCGTGTTCTTGAGGTATCGTGGTATTTCTTTATTATGGTACCTACGTTATGTCATAGAAATCAGGGTTCTGATTAGGTATGAAAATAACACGAAAGAACAAAAATACAGTATCATCTTTCGTTACAGAGCTATGATTTAACCTTTCGCATCTTTCAGTGTTTTACGAGTAAAATACTTTTTTTTTCGCATTATTTTATTGAGTTATGATACTCCGAATGTATTGGCTCTCGAACAAACACGTGACTTTTCATTTTGCTCAGACTAAATCTCAATATCAGTTGACAAGAAACAGTTTGAAATGAAACAGTTTAAATTATTAATTATGATAAAATACTTATAAATTGGAATCATTAATCTATGCTCTATGTGATGTCAACGTGAAGTGAAGTCTATTTACTTCAAAGGTAACGTCAGTTTTGTTTCTTGTTCGGAAGTTACATGTAATTTATACGAAAGATTCGAACCTTTCGAGAATAACAACATGATACTTTCGCCATTTTCATCACTATTTCCGATTTAAGACTTTTTCTAGTTTGTTTTGAACACTAATAGTCTAATTTTTTTATGGTTTCTGATATAGGTAACTAATTTCGCATGCACCTTTTATGAAATCAAGTTCGTTTTTTAAAATTAATTACGTTCGAATAAAATTAATTCAGTAACGATGTGACAGTAGGTATAAATCATTATATTTAATATTACAATATACTTTGACTTCGCAAATTTTACACATAGCTGCTCCAAGGATTTTAGAACCACGATATGCTATGAAAAGTCCTAAGCCTACGTATCACTTATATAATGGTGTTTCATACTTAATCGCTCAAATCAAACTAATGAGGTGCCGTGTTCCACAGCCTTAGATACCATGGACCCTTTGATATTAAGACACCTGAATGGATGCCTTGGTATACCAGCATAGAAGGAAGTGGAAGATGCCATGCCAGAGGACCTAACCCGCGTATGTGCCAGCCATCCTGGAACCCTTTGATATAGCAAGAATCCTTTTCCCTTTGAGATAGCAGTGATGAGTATTTGTTGCGTTGCAACCTCAGTGCGCAAAAGTACTCGTTATCATCAGATCGGCTGCGGTCATATACTCATATGCTGACTCCAGCGGCAGCGGTGAAACGCTGGAATGTGGAAGACCAAGCTAACCACGAATAAATAAATATTAATATATATAGTCTTTTTCCTTTCTTAGTTTTAGTAGTTAACTCTATCAAAGATTTCGATTCTGGACCGTGTACGTGTTTCACTTAGTCGATTTGACCAAACTTTGATTCGAAATATAACGCTTATTTTCGAATAGTCATGTCAAATCTCCATAGTACTTTAGCACTACATATATATCTGAGAGAAAGCGTTATTCTTCGAATAAAAGTTTGGTGAAACGCAGCCTTAGTTTTATTTTCAGTGACGTCTCAATTGTTTTTTCTTAAAATCTTGAATTGGTCCCGATCTGTCTTTGTCACCCATTCTTGATTCGTCATTTTAACTGGGGTCAACTATATCAACTTTGGTAATTTGTTGTATTGTCTATTTCATATTGCTCATTTAAGCCTTCGTCAACATCTTCTTTGGGTGTGTTGCTCTAACTACTATCTTGCTATACTATATGCTAACTATAAAAAATTAGGGGATCATCCATTAATTACGTCACACCAATTTTATGATTTTTTGACCCCTCCCTCCCCCTTTGTTACAATTCGTCACAATTAACTACACCCTCCCCCCTTAGTGTGACGTCACATGTAGATTTTTAGTTTAAGGTAAAAATTACAACATCACTTTTTAAGTAACTTTTTATTAGTATTGCTTAAAATTATTCGTAAAATGAACGTACGAGAAAATTTATTTATTCTTCCTCCGACCAAATATTTTCGATTTTCTATTCTTTTATGTTCATGTATTCATGTATGTGAGGATTGTGACGTCACAAACATAGAACTCCTCCCTCCCCCCCCGTCACGATATGTCACATTTTGTGGACCCCCTCCCTCCCCCTTGAGGTGTGACGTAATTAATGGATGATCCCTTAGTGACACAATCAGAACGGCATCAATTTAAGAACTTGACATACGACGACTGAGAGTATAGTTCGTGAAATATAAATTGGTAACTTTCTACCTACATTATAGTAAAAATAAACGTTCAATTTATTTTTCTCGAACTATACTGTACGCTTAGCACATGATTGCTATGTCAGTATGTTATCGCTACATGTATAGATTTTCTATCTTTTACCAACAATATGAATAAAAGGGAGATGGATAATCTATCTCGCGGCGACATATTGTCGCACTGAATCATAACACTAACCTTTTCAATGCCACGGCAAAAACAGCAGCTGTCACTCCATCCACCACGCCACCAAAGTGTCACAAAGGAATTTGTCAAAAACTATAAGCAAGTGCGACTAGGTCTCTATTGATCTGTGACTTGTATATCGGTCTTTGGCGTTGAAACAGTGTAACCAACATAACCGTTATCGCCGTCCACAAGGTTTCAATTAGATTGGACAATGACTGATATATTGGTAGGTACTGATTAACAAGAGAGTTTCAACGCCAAAGACTATTTGTAAGTCACAATCCACAAAATAATATGTAACTATACACGTGCGTAAAGTTAAAATTTAGCTTTTATAGTTTTACGTGGCGTTGAAAAGGTTGAAGCAAGTCACCAGTCTCACGACTCACAGTCAGCTATTTGGAATATAGTTGATTTTTGTGGTAAAACATGTTAGTTTATTGGTGTCTGCAAATGACATTGCATTTATTCGTAACTCTTACACGCATCCAGTCCAATTGCCTTATTCATAAAACATCAAGACACATTAGTTAACTGTGTTGGCGATGAAATGATTATATTTAGCTATTTTTGTAACGAACAGGTTGTGTAGCCAATATGCCAATCGCTAACATTCAGTCGCGAACGAAACTCAACTGTCTTCGTCACACCAATAAGAAAGAGTGACAGAGAGAAAACTACGATACACTACCTGCTCAGCGTAGCGCACAGTGGATCGAAATGATAAAAAAATTGACATTCGCATTTTTTTCTAAAAATCCTATTTTAATAAATGCTCTTCGGTTGGAAATAATACAAGGAATAAAAAATTTCATATAACATTTTTCAAAATGAGGCTTATTTTAAGCAGAAAAAAATAAAATGTGTTTTTTTTGTATGAAACTGAAAAATAGGTATCTTATTGTAAGAAAACCGTAACCGATCCCGCTTTCAAACCTTTAGAATATCATTGTCCTACTTTAGAACAGTAGAAAATAGTTAAAACCTTATCTCAGTAGGTGCCCGTTTTTGTTTTATAGTCCAATCAAAAGTCAGTAAATACAACATTTTCTTAGTTAACTATTTTTTTCATTTCAATAAAAATACGGTATATTCATGACAATTTAGTATAAAAATAAAATACTTATGATATTTTCATACAGATAAATACAAGTTTTCTCAAGAAAATGGTTAAAAATTAAGACATTGATATCAAACGTTTATTGCGACGTTTTTACTAACTATAATAGTAGTAAAAAGATTATACTTGTAATTGTTGATTTCAAGTATATTTTAGCTATATGTTTACTATCAATAAAATCACCGCAGTAAATGTTTCTATTTCAATGCAATGTTCTTATAAAAAATTGTATTTATTCTTAATAAAATGTCACAAATATTTTATTTTTATACTAAATTGTCATGAATATACCGTTTTTAACGAAAATAAAAAAATAGTCAACTAAGAAAAATGTTGTATTTACCGACTTTTGATTTGACTATAAAACAAAAACGGGCACCTACTGAGACAAGGTTTAAACTATTTTCTACTGTTCTAAAGTAGGACAATGATATTCCAAAGGTTTGAAAGCGGGATCGGTTACGGTTTTCTTACAATAAGATACCTATTTTTCAGTTTCATACAAAAAAAACACATTTTATTTTTTTCTGCTTAAAATAAGCCTCATTTTGAAAAATTTTATATAGCATTTTTTTATTCCTTATATCATTTTTCAACCGAAGAGCATTTTTTAAAATAGGATTTTTAGAAAAAAATGCGAATGTCCATTTTTTATTCATTTCGATCTACTGTGTAGCGTAGCGATTGTCACGTTAGCTAACATAGCTTCGGACTCAGATCTATCGACCTCTTTTGAAAAGCAAGTTCAGTTTCTCAAAAGAGGTTGGTGACAGATTGCAAACTCTGTTGCCAAACTTAACGAAATCTGCATAAACAAGCAACTCGCAGCTACGCGTCTTTTTTCAATTGTATAGATTAAAAAGAGAAGTGTGGCGGCAAGTTGATGTTAAAACACAAGATATGCTAGCCTTGCTATAGGAATTAACGTGACTGTAATCATAACATTACCTCCTGATAACAGTAGGTAAGGACATTTTTTTCGCCGCCAATGAATTGATATAACTGATAAAATTATATGTTCGTTTAACACTACGAAGCTGATACTTACTTTGTTGAGATAGTTGTTTACATGCAATTTGTTGCTTGGCGTGTGTTGCTCGCTTTTATTTTTTGACGTGGCGGTGAAAAGGTGAACGAAAAGGTGCCACTTTGTCACTTAAATTGATGGCTTTTCCTTTTGACATAGGATTTAAAACAAATTGGCAGATTGTAGTGTATTGCGTCCTTTTTCCTTAACTACGTTCGGTTATGCGTTTAAATTTGGAACAGATTTTAAAATTCTAGTGGGCCTCTATTCCAGTATCCATAAATATTAAAATAGTAAACGACACGAAACGTCATTTCAATACGTTTTCCTTATACAAGCCATACGACATTCAATCTCGATTAATCGGAGAATAGGCACCACATGTGATTGTCTATTTGTTCAAATCAATTTTGACAGGAAAACCACTATTATTCCGTTCCCAAGAACACTAAACATAGCGTTCGCGGCCAAAAAACGTTTGAAAGAACATTAACCGTAACGGAAACTTTATAAGAAGAACATGACATGACAGTTCATCTCTTACAACAGAATTAGGAAAACCGTTATTATTCCGTTCGGTGAGAACAGAATCGGCCATTAAGCGTTCCGTCAAAGAACATTAAGAAGTATCGGTTAATGAGAACAAAAACTTTATGATTATGGTTTGGGGT
>JALPQI010021630.1:0-16675 GCA_025490895.1 Thaumatotibia leucotreta
GATTAGATAACTGCTATATCAATGTACTGTAAACAAAACTACTCAAAAAGTTCATAAATTAACTGTGGGGTCATTAAAAAGTGTACCTAGCTTAATAGACCTATTAATTAATGATTACACTTATGAATCCTACGCCTTGCTTAATTTATCGCCCGTACTTATAGATTTACACTGTATGCTAGATGAAAAAAATCTGGCTATTAAAATGTGTATGTACGTACCTACAATTCAAGCCTCTACATATATAGATGTTATGTTAATAAGCAAGTAGATTCATTGCCTTTATAAACAGAAGTTCGTTACTACTTACTAATCCTATTTTAGCCACCCCCTCGCCTCGAGCAGTCGCTCTCCCTCGGGAGTCGCCGACGCCTATGCAAAACCATTGAATTAAATGGTATTATTATGCGAATTTTATAATTAGTTATGTTCTCTATTTTGTAAAAGTTTGTAAAAAAACCGGCCAAGTGCGAGTCGTCTCGCGCACGTTCTGCCGAATTCCGTACCATTATCAATTAATTTATCATAAAAAACACGTTTGTTGTATTGGTGTGGGTGCCCCTTTAAATGTCTTTTTTTTTGGTATAGTAGCAGCAATAATACATACAGCATCTGTGAATATTTCAACTGTCTAACTATCATGGTCCACGAGATGACAGCCAAACTGACAGCGGAGCCTTAGTTATAGGGTCCCATTTTACCCTTTGGGTACGGAACCCCAAAAAGTGTTTCTCAATCTAAAGATATTACAATATGATTACAGTTTTCGATATTGGGATATTTTGTAAATTACTGGTACGGTACCTATTAGGGAGGTTCATTATACAAAAAAATCGTTTTTCTGGAGGGCATAGTTACAAAACGGTGCCATTTGATGTTTTATTATCACTGTTATTTTTATTATAATTTTAATTCAAGTTTTTCTGCCTCCGGATTTGAGTAGAAATTTTCCTAAAATTTATGCGGCTTTAAAAAAAATGTTACCTATTATTTTCGACCTTATTTTCGTCTCTTTTGGCTCCGTAACTTTAGGAAAGCTATTTCCAGGTAAACACAATACTCAAACATAGCACAGATTGCAACAAAAAATAAAAATATAGATATCAACTGTGGTCAGTACAAAATGTACTAAAATTTCTATGAAATCTATCAAATACATCCGGAGGCAGAAACTAAAATTATGTAGATTGTAATTACTTAAAATAACATTTGCTTTGAAAATAGGTACAGAACGTAAATTTCAACTAGACTAGGAAAATACGCGCTTAAAGTTTTACGAGAGTAGTGTCAAATGGTCAGAGACAAATTTACATGGTTATGGAAATTTACAACATTGCCTTCTGAAATTTACACATAATTATAATAGGTACTTGTCTGTGTGCAAAGTCAATACTCAACTGTGGCAGTCGCTTTGGATCAAATCAGCTATTAGTTACAACTCGTACACAATTAGACGAAAGTAATGTCATGTTAGGTTAGTTTTCCTTTGGAGGTACTCAATCTTAAAAAAATGTAATTAGGTACCTACTATACACTTCACACTCCCTATTCCATTACACCTAACTACAGTGTAGCCTTTAAACAGCGAACAAAAAATATTAAATTAGTGAAAACTAGTATTATTTACATTGTGGCCCTTTGTCTTAACTATCGTTAGTTGTCTTCTCTAAATAGTTACTAATTTTCTAACCTAAAAGTGCATGTTTTCCGTCGTAAACTGCTATTTCCTTGATTAAAATACAGCAATCCCATGTGAAATAAATAATTAATAATTTTTGACGAAAATACGGTCTAAAAATTCTTGGTAATCCTAATCTTGGTATAGGGAAACTTGGTTAGGCAGTTTTAGAGCACAAGGGTATTTGAAGGTTATAAAGTTGTTTACCAAATAAGTATGAATAGGCTGTAGGTACAATAGGTAATCAATAACCTAATAAAACAAATTGATTATTATACGTAAGGTCAAGTATGCTTAGCACATGATTGGTGCGACAATTTGTCGCTGCGAGATAGATATCCCGTCTTTTAATAATAACTATATTAATAAAAGAAGGACGGATAGTCTATCTCGCGGCGACATATTATCCACATTTATAAAAATATGGTGAGTACATTAGGAAGGGCATATTTTGTACTAACAAATTCGTACTAACGTTAAAATATTGTCTATGATTTTTGAAACCTTTACATACGTTAATTAAAAACATAGAAACCTAATAAAATAGCAATATTTTTGTTAACGTATTCGACATTTTTTCTGGATATCAATATTTTATATACACCGTTCGATAGAGCAGGAAATATGCAGTCGAACATTATACTTAACTTAACTCAATTTCGTAATTTTGGTGGTTACATTAATTCATATTACAACCGACGATATTGTCGCACCTATCATGTGTTAAGCCTATAGAACAAAATTTCAAATAAGACTTTTATGTTGTTATAGGTAATAATACTAATAATATATCGATATTGTCGAGCCTTGCGTGATTCATAATTTATGTCATTATGTTGTCGCTATAAATCAAACAAGTCTAGACCATACTTACACATTAAGCATTGAAGATTTTATGATCCATAGTAAAAGGTAATTGTTATTCAAAGTAAGTCTATCCAGTAGTGCTTTTACCGTTAACTAAGAATCTATGAATGAAACATTATCCGTCTATACAGGGTGTCATCAGGATGGTGGAGCAGGAACGAACAGGGTACTAGGGACGGTCACGCTGAGCAACTTTCAATATCAGGACAACCAAGATATCACGAAAAAAATTGCCTAATTATAAGTTAACTCGTAATTTGTAGATTTTTACGCGAATTCTTGATTGTCTCTATAGAGAAAGTTGCTCAGCATAACCGTCCCTATAGTTAGTACCCTATTCATTTCTGCTTTAGGACTCAGATGTCACGCTGTATACTGTATAGGTATATTTATCAAATAAAGAAAAATCCCATATTTTGCGACTATCGACAGTGTCTATTAAGCAATAAATTAGCTTATACATACTTAATTTTATTTTTATGTTTATTTTATTTTTTTTATTTTATTTTATTTGGAGATTCAACAGCTGTTACAAAGACAATAGACATAAAGTATTAACAAGAAGCCAATTATAGGAACTCACAGATAAATCTATTTTATGCTTAACTAACTTAATGTAGGCCTACAAGTACGATTCCACCTTAAGAGTTTCAGTACCTAAACCCTGTCAACTAGGATTTCACAAAGCACATTACAAAAAATAACTCCTTGTGGAATCCGAATATTCTATTGAAGATTCATGCTGCGCGTGACTTTTTTTAGTAAAGGTACATAGGTACTTTAGGTAACATTTTAACATTTTTTTCAGTATGCCCAGTCGAGTACCTAAGGGTAAAATTCCTATTAAGAAAAAAAATTCTTTTTGCTGGCTGAATATAATTATAATTATAGTCATTAATTTAACAACTTATTCAATGTATTTATTTTAAAATTATCGGTTTCTTTAAAGCCTGTTCCGACTTCAGCGGCCTTACCGCGCACTTCGAAATCTGCAAATTTCTAGGATTTGTCTCTCTCACTCTAATGACGCCTTCGTTGGAGTGACAGGGAAGATTACTCGAAATTAAAAAAAAAATGATTTTAGTGGTAGTAGGCCAGAGAGTGAAGGCGTCTGGCAACAAGGCACTCATATTTCTCACGTGCCTTCACTTTCCGGTTACCTTTACTTTATAATGTAACTGTTACATAAACTTCTATTAATTGCATGATGCAGGCCACCGAAAAAACACTACAATAATGTGCACTAACTGCTAGTAGTCTCAGTAGCAAGAAATGAATTGCACTAATTACGTTATATTTGCCACGTCTCCGCGCAACAAGAAGCTCCCTAAGTATAAGTCTGTCAAACATTACGTTGATATAATACGTTAATGCTGCTTATTAAATACAAGTAAAAAATGTCTTACTTAGGTCAATAGAACCATTATGTAGAATAAATACCTAGTTCTATGAAAAAGCCCGATTCTGCTATTCCATGTGGACTGAGTAGAAGTTTCATTTCATGCTCGGTTGACTCTTTAATCGCGTAGAATAATGTTGCGGTGTGTTTTGCGAGCGTTTCATTGAATGTATTACGAATGAATGCTGTTGTGTGATATTAAACAGAGAGTCGTAAAATTAAAATGCGGCTTTGAGTATCAGAAGCGTGTTGCATGCTATAAGTAGGTGCCTACTAAAAGGTGTTCTGATTACACCCAGTTGGAGAAATGCACAATACCGGTAGTCACTTATGTTGCGTTAGTTTGAAGAAGTAGGTAACAGAGTGCAGTAAATATAAGTGCGAAGTTCCTGGAGTGAGCGGAAAGCGGGCGGAGTGAGCGGAAAGCGGGCGGCGGTAGCGGAAAGCGGGCGGCGGGAGCGGGCGCGGGCGAAAAACCACTGACGCGCCGATAGACAACGCAGCGCAAAAACGCCGACGTTTACGTGTTCGTCCGCAGTAATTTCACGGTTCTCGCGGCCACTTAGCTCTGAAAAACTCTAATCATGGCCGCTTTTATGCGAAGCACTCGCCATTTACACTACAAATATGATAATTGATAATCCTAAATGATAATAAATATATTTAGCCGGACCTAACTCTGCGAAGTAGAGCGTTTATCGAGCGTTTCAGTTATCGCGCCACTTTTTGCTATCGCTTTTCATGGAATTAGTCTTAATTAAATTTAACTCCGCGAGATATTTCCCGGCGGTTACGGCCCTTTCATGTTAATTTAATTGTGTCAGAAAAACAATCATTATAAAAGCCGAAACGGAAGTAGCAGAAATAATTTTATCATCCGGTCCAATTGTTATCAAAAAGGGCATTCTGTTTCTAGGTATTTCCGTTTGCTCCTGTAGCATAAACTGCGTGCAAAAAGATATTATTATATCATAGTTGATGAGTCTCGCGCAGTCATAGTTACTTTCACTGATAATAAGCTAAGGTATAATCTAGGTTGATATTTTAATGAAGACGTATGCGCGATTAGCAAACGTAAGGCTCTGGGTTCCCACACAATCGATGAGCTCGGATGACACAATGAGCTCGCGCCCTGCCGCAGTACGGCCAGCATACCAACCGCCTAAAGTAGGTACTGTACCGTTATTTTCAATATGTACATCAGTATTGATGTATTTTCTATGTAAATGACATAATGTTCGAAAATATAATTTAACCCTTTAACCGGCACGACTAAAAAACCCTGACTTCAAGCCTCAACGCGCTACTGCGGTAGGTACGAATATTTCCGTGCAAGAAAAAAAACCAAAAAGCTAAGATTTATAGGGTAGTCGGTTTTTGAGACAGGTACCCTAATATATAAATGGTCAATTGACTTACAAGTGTATAGCCAAATAATAGAGAGAGACAACAGACTTTTGCGGCCTAATTTGTCGCGTAATGTACTTATGTGAGCGTACAAGCATGGCTCTTGGCGTATTATACCTATGACCTTTATTTTAGGTTTTGCTAATACGTAGGTCACATTAGGTCGACTGAGGCAAATGTAACTATGAGGCAAATTGCTGCCCCAATATTCAATGGTTCTATGTTGCATTTAGTCCAAATTAAATTACTTACCTCGAAATTGTAACATCGAACCTGTAAATTAGGTCGGTACATCTCTTATAATCTATTAGTTATAACCAACTTTTTGACCATTTAACATTCTATGATTGATTAAAAGCAACAAAGTAGGCTGGATCTTTTCACAAAACCCATTAGATTAATTAATTATTAATTTCAGTTGGATACAATTACTTCATAGTTTCATTTATTTATTATTAGGCATGTATGCCCACAATTTCTTAAGCACCTATTTATATATTACGTACCTACGACTGATCTTCGAAAAACATAATTATATGTCGTATTGAGATTATCTATTTATATCATTAACATCTGACATTATGCCACGAACCATAAATACCTAGATTCTATTAAATTGTTGTGACGTCCGAATCTTTATAACGCCATAAACTGTCCGCGGCTAATGAAGCAGTTCGTATGTTCGGGGCATGCCTACACATTCGTATTATAAAACAATAATTTAAAATCTACATAATATAACTAGAACTGTTTAACGGTGATTCTGACATCGTATATGTAGCGCACATTTTCTAAATGATTATGACTGTTTTAAGACAATATCGTTTCGCAAGTCACGATCAGTATCAACGCACTACTAATGCATATACATACGTAAGTAGTTTGGTAAGCAAAAGCTAAAAATAAATGTAATTTGCCCCGTCCTGAATTAATTTGATACGTGAAGCCCGTTAGTGTGCAGGCATCCGCTTGAGATGGCTACGGATTGTGGCAATGACCGAATTAGCTGTCTATCTAACTTACCATTTTTAATAACGAAACTATGCAAAATTTCCACATTAACAGTTGCATATTACGTACATAGTGCCAAGCGGCTTGTCTCATTCATCTGATCATAAATGCGTAGAGAAAATGTTTTCGTGTACTTTACCCATCAAGTACAGTTTTTATCTGGAAATAGATTTATGAAGAACAATAAAAATAATTAACCTAACATCCACCGTGTTGCACGTAGCAGCGGCAATAATTAATTAAACACAGCGTGTCCAAATTAAGTATAACAGCTTACGCGCTGACCGTACTGTAATTGCAATAATTACTCATTATCAGGAAGCTGCGGCGTACATTAATTTAGCTAGCGTTTTTACTCGCTCCAGCTTAACAAGTACATACTTAGTTAATTGCTTCTTTCTTTGTTTTACCTAGATTATTACCAGCGTGACGCAACCGTGGGTACACGTCACACAATAATTTTGATCGCGTTGTGCAAGCTATCTCGTACGCGGGTAAAAACTTTATAGAGGCAGGTAGATAGTGTTTATTGCGAATGCTCGCGTGTTCGGTCGTTAATCTGATTTTCTTGCTATTAGAGATTGTCTGTATGCATGCTGTCTGGTAAACGGCGCAGAGGGGTTATTAGGTAACCGCGGTATCTGATCTCGGTGAGCGTGCTTATTGTTTGTTTCCTTAATTATATCCCTATAAAGAGTTCTAACAATGAACTATGAATGACGGGAAAGAAATTCAAATGTATTAAGTCGACGTCACCCGAGTGTTTTGGATTCAGTTAGGCATAAACCCAACCCCTGTTTTAGAATGAGTAAAGAACCGAATGACGTTACGTAGTTATTTAGTTAGATATGCTCAAGCCCAGCAAGCACAGTAAGCTATTTGTCAGCCTCCATAGCCTAGTTGGTAGTGACCCTGCGAAGCTGGAGGTTCCGGGTTAGAATCCCGGCGAGGGCATTATTTGTGTATTTATTTATCACAAATATTTGTTCCTTAGTCATGGCTGTCTATGTATTTAAGTATCTATCTATATGTATCTATCTATATCTATATGTATATATCGTGGCTTAGTACCCACATCACAAGCTCTGATTGAGCTGAGCTTACCGTGGGACTAGGTCGATTTGTGTAAGAAGTCCCAAGATATTTATGTATTATTATTTGATTGGCATTTGTCAACTTTAATAAAAAGTCGAGTTCTAATTCAGAGAAACCTCGGTTTCCGGTTCCTTATTATGAAGAACTATTAACGTGGACTTTACATCTCAAAATTACTAGCACGAGAATACAGTAGCTTAACCCCAAGGGTGTACCTACTGCAAAATAAGTTTTTATACACTAGGCAAATAAAAGTAATAATTTCAATGTAAGTGATCATGAAGAAATTACCATTTTCACTCTTCGTTACAGCAGTTGCGTGATATATACCTAGCAGTTTAAAGCTTGAGCAAGTCACTTTCAGGTTTCATATGTATTTAGAAGGTCTTTGTTTTATGTGTGATACCTACGTACTGCATTATGCAGCGCTGTGGTAACATCTGAATAAATATTGTTCAGGTGTTACCAAATGATGAATACAGTTTATGGTTAAAATGTTATACAATATACGGAATGTTATACAATATAAAGTAGTATACAATATACATATAGACAGACTTGAGAAATGTATTCCTGATCACATTTTCAGTCTATAATGTCCTATGAATTTTTTCTGGGTTCCGCTTAGTTTTTGAGAAAATGATATTGACAGAACAATAATTTTCATTATAACTCACTAAAAATTATGTGTAAATGATAAATGTATGCACTATAAGTTTTCATCTTGACATATGAAAAAAATGAGCCAAAAACATTAACATAACGAAAAATGTAAAAACTCTTTAAGTAAATTCTAATTCTGCTATTTTTTCCTGGTCATGTATAAACAAAAAAATCGGAATAAAGTAAACAAAAATTCTTTGTCTGTAAATGAAATACCTATATCATGTAATATTTTTTACCTACTTCTTTTGACATCAAAAATGCATGGGTGAAGTCTGTCGGTATACTTAAGACCAGCCTGTATAAGCATCTTTTTGTCAAAATCATTCATCAAATGGCTACGTCTTGTCCGTAATACGAGGATTTCTTTCTATTGAGAAATAGGATCTTAAACTAACAAGCATACCTACCTACTACTATCCTTTCAGGATTGTTGTCAAAATTACAAATTTTATTATATCTTGACTATATTATACATAGTTAAATTTTAATGGTTGTTCTCTGTTTAAGAGCATGTTCAAATTAGGAAAAAGCCTAAAATTATTGATTTTCTATGGAGCGCCGGCTAATTTGAAAACTCTCCCCAATCGATAGATAAATTTAAAAAAAACACTGAAATAAAATTCTTCCATTTTACCTAATTGGAAAACGATAGGTACTGAAAAAGCCTTTAATTGGAGAACAATCCATAAAATTTCACCTTGTGTTTGATCAGTTGTCAAATAGTTCTACACATTTTAATTAATCAAATGATTGCAGTTGGCGGAACCTTTCTGTTGTGAAAGACATAATGCTGACCAAATATAAAATGTATTAAAATAAAGCGATAAAAGTAATACATCGCCATCTTTATAAAGATGTTTGCCCTATACAACTATTTCAACCGACCGTAAACTTCAAAATTGCTTTTCATTACATTTTATGTTTTTTCTAATTATAATATACGGGAAATGGATCCAACGCGAGGTTAAGGATCCCGCCTTGCGCTCATAAGATGAGACATAACAAACTCGCACTAAAATTTTAGAGACATACAAGTACCAGTCCCCGACGTTGCACGGTGGGCTCTAATAATATGTATCCAGTTTTTGATCCTTATGCCTTTGACATACGTTCTGAAATGTATACATATTATTAGACGTGACTGTGCCTACTAATACAACATGAACATAACATATACATTTCTTATAAAGCTCTACGATGTTCACGCTCCAATTCGGCTCATCAAATTGAAACATCTTCCTGCTCCGTGGCTGACCGACGACATTAGGGCTTTAATCTCCAAAAAGAATTTGGCTAAGAGCAAGTCGAAATTAAAACCCACTGAAAAGAATAAAGCCAAATATATTGCTTTACGTAATCGTTGCAGTACAGTGTGCCGCGACGCTCAAAGACGTCATATTCACAAATCGGTGGTGGATGGTGAGCCAGCTATGATTTGGAAATTCTTGAAGTCCTTTGGAGTTGGTAAATCAGTTAGTTCTTTTGTTTCATCTAATGACTTGGATATCGATCTTCTAAATCTACATTTTTCTTCATCTACTCTTTTCGACGGTCCAGTCAAGACTGACACGCTCAAGTGTCTTTCATCCCCTCCAACTCCAGGCGTTTCTCCATTTTATCTCTCCCCAGTTACCGAAGGGGATGTAGCTAAGAATATTAAATGTATTACTTCCAATGCTATTGGCGTCGACTGTGTGGGACGTAATATGATCATTCCCCTCCTCGACCTTCTTGTCCCTGTTATTACCTGCATCTTTAACTCTTCCATTTCTTCCTCTACTTTCCCGAATTCTTGGAAAGATGCGGATATTGTTCCCCTTCCTAAAAAATCAAATCCATCTTCCTTCTCTGATTACAGACCTATTTCTATCCTACCTTTTCTTTCTAAAGTTTTGGAGCGCCTAGTGCATCACCAACTTTCCTCATTTTTAAATATTAATTCCTTACTCAATCCTTTACAATCCGGATTCCGATCTGGTCATAGTACAGTTACCGCACTAGTCAAAATCACGGACGATATTCGTTCTGGGATGGATAACGGAAAGCTCACTCTATTGACCTTACTTGATTTTACTAACGCCTTTAACACCGTTGACTTTGATGTGTTGATAGGCGTTCTAAGGTCTCTGAGCATTTCTCCGGCGGTGATTGGATGGTTCCGTAGTTATCTGGAAGGTCGTCGGCAACGTATTAAGATGGATGACGCTCGCTCTTCATGGTGCAACACATTGGCTGGTGTGCCGCAGGGTGGCGTGCTGTCTCCTCTTCTCTTTTCTATCTTCATAAATTCTATTACCCGTAATCTCCTTTCTTCTTATCATTTGTATGCCGACGATCTCCAAATTTATTCCCAATGCTCCGTTGCTGACTTGCCTTCTCAGATTAATTTCACCAACTATGATCTTGTACGTATTCAGCAATGGAGTTCTTGTTACGGAATTAAAGTTAATCCCTTGAAATCTCAAGCTATCATCATCGGTAGTTCTAGAAACTTGGCAAAAGTGGACCTTGAATCTTTGCCACCAATATATTTCGATGGTGTTAAGGTCCCATACTTACACCAAGTTAAGAATCTGGGAGTAATCATAGATAGTTCCCTTTCTTGGGTTCCGCAACTAAATGAGGTCAGCCGTAAGATTTTTGCTGCTGTGGGTTCTTTAAGGAGGATCCGCAATTTTCTACCACTCGCCACTAAAATTGCGCTGGCACAATCCCTTCTCCTTCCCATTTTAGATTATGCCGACGTTTCCTTTCTTGACGTTTCCGAGGAGCAGTTAAACAAGCTTGATAGGCTTCAGAACGTCTGTATTAGATTTATTTTTGGTTTACGTAAATTCGATCATGTCTCTGTTTTCCGCTCGCAGCTCAAGTGGTTGCCAATCCGTTTTAGACGTAATATCCATATCCTTTCTCTTCTTTACAGTATTCTTTTTATTCCTAATACCCCTGGCTACCTTAAGGAGCGGTTTAGTTTTCTCTCTTCCTTAAGGTGCTCTCAAAACCATCTTCTTGCTCCTCCCCGATCGTCTAGTAAGTTCTTTAATAAATCATTTAGCTTTCAGTCGGTTAGGATGTGGAATGCTTTGCCCATTGATATAAGGCGGGCTCAATCCCTGCCAATATTTAAAAAGCGCCTGAAAGAACATTATCTGTCCTTATCGTAAATTAGTCGTAGTCTTTGCTAGTAATTCTTTGCTTTTGTGTTATGAAGGTAAAACGTACTGTGTTCTTGCTTATTTAGTTAGTATATAGTTTATATATTAGTTTATGTAGTTTGTTATCGATATGCGTCTCATGTAGTCTATGTATTTTATTTATGAAATTTACATATTTCATTGTTCCTTTTTTTTTTTTTTTTTTGTTTGCACTGCCCATCCATTAAAGTTTCTTTTCGCCATTTCACTATCCAAAGGTTGTCTGGAAGAGATCGCTCTTTAGCGATAAGTCCGCCTGTTGTTACCTACTTATTTAAGTAAAATGAATGTATTTCTGTTGCTTTGTTTTTGTTTGTAAGTAGTGCAACAATAAAGAGTTTTATTATTATTATTATTATATCAAAGTGACGAGGTTTATATTCAAATATCTAATAATCTTAGTTGTTAAAATTTTTATCTTTATGACTTTGACTTCCCTCTGTCGAATACTAGTGTAGCGTCGTGTAAGACTTCTGGGTGCTTAGACAAGTTTCCAATCGCTGACGTTTATGCCGCGGCTAGGACATTGGTCTAAGGCAACCGGCTTAGCGGAAAACCATACGTGCGAGAGGGAGTACCCATATCGGCATCCCGCTCCAATTCATGGATTCGCTCGCCGCTGGTCGCCTTAGACCAATGTGGCCGGGCCTTTATTCGTCACTCGTAAACGAAAGACAGCTAACTGTGTCTTTGTCGCAGTAATATGAAAGACAGAGAGGGAAAACTACGATACGCTACTAAGCGTTAGCGATTGGCAACTTGACTAAGCATACAGCTCGTACCTACCTTACTTCGGTAATTGTCCAACGGCGTACCACTAAATTTTCCACATTTCGTAGATATCCGCCGTTTTCAAATTACAACGAGAGTTACTTACGTCAGTCGTAACGCAAAGTGCAACAATGTCGTCAGCTACAACAAACAAAGGGCTATGAAGTTCATTATATTCGGAAATATTGGTACTATTGTCCAGAACATTCTGATTATTTAGAGAATGTTGAAATTCGTAGATATACTATATATATACCTAGATGAGTAATAATGTTTCAATGGGCAGATTATAATTTTCTTGGTTAATTTTACCGTCACGTTGTTGTGCTATGTAGATAAGTACAGTCACCACATGGGAATGTTGAGCCACTTGGCAATGGATGCAATTTGGTCGTGTAATATTATGGGTTCGGTATTTTTCGTTAGTGGGCACGATCGCGACATGACCGATGTTCCCCGATGATATGTCAGTTAAATATGAATCTTTGTTGCGTCAAAATATCAGTATGTCAAAACTAGTTGAAATAATAAAAAATTCTTCCTCTACGAGAATTAAGGATTAGTCATCGGCCATTATTAGACGCTAGATGTCGTTGTTCGTAGAGGAAACTGGATAACGACAGTTCTTCATAGATTTGTCTAAAACCGTTTACTAATATATCCGTGTTTTTTTCAAATCGGATGCCATGATTTATCTGACATTAATAGGCGAGGTATTTTTTCAATTCAAGATATTTATACATATAAATAGCCTAAATAGGCATCTCATCGAGAAATTTTAAATTATTTTTTTTTAATTAACAGAGACAAATGCTATTGCTGTCTTTATTACCATCCGCCACAGCTTAGTTGACGTTAGTTGAAAACTTATGTAACCTTTGTAGAAATATGGTAGGTAACCTTTGTCAATATACCTATTATCCTATAATCTGTGAGTAGCCATTTTTTTTTATTAGAGACTTGATAGTTTCTGACTGAAATTCTAATTTTGAAAAAATACCTGTCAGTGACAGCCGTTAAAAGGAAAGTGAACGAAATTACTATCAGGGCTCTGAAGTTAGACTGACGTCTCCATGACTAAAGATGTTATAACGTAACTATAGTAACGTCAGCTTCCAGAAAAATAGCGATCAATCATTGGTTAAACATTTTTGTTATTACGTAACCATGGTAATGTCATCTTCTGAAGAAAACGCGAGCGGTCATTGGCTAACCGTACCAACGCCCGTTACGCCCACCCCATTGGTCAGCAGAGTTCGGCCGAAGTCGTGATACCAGCCTCATAAGAGTTCGGAACCCGATTTGTATTATTCGACCAAGTTGCAAACAGTGGCTAGTGGCTCAACAATCCCGTGTGGTGACTGTACCTATATAGGAACACAGGCCAAATTCCAGCTTTCTAGGCTTAACTACCACTGATCTGATGCGTAGACGGAAAGATTGATGTATGGAAGTATAATAAGATAGATAGGGTTCCGTGTATGGTATTCTAACTATACCTAAAAACGGCTACCCAGCTGCCACGTTAGGTAAAAATAGTAAATAAAAAAACCATCCAAGAGCATGTCGGGCCATGCTCAGTGTAGGGTTTCGTGGTTATTCAAAAAACGGCTGGGCCGATTATGTTCGAAATAGTTTTATTTTAAAGTACTCTCATAAGCCCACTATTCATGATTGTTTCATATTTTTTGGACCTACGGATCAAATATTAGAGGGGCAGACACAATTTTTTTTCACAACACACAAACACAATACTGCGGACAGACGGACATGGCGAAATTATAAGGGTTCCGTTTTTGCCATTTTGGCTACGGAGCCCTAAAAATAGGTACTTTATGATAATTATTTTAGAAAGTCTCTCGTCGAAGTCGAGGTTAGGTGTGAGACATATGAATATTCGCTTAAAAACGTATACATATCTATTACCTTCATTACACAGAACATCAAACAAAGGAAACGATGTAATTATTGACGTAGCAAGACAGACGGCACGTCTGAGGCAATGGCGAAGTCTCCTGGAGCATGAAAACGTAATGGCATGTAGTGTAATGTGCATACCTAGTCCGCAGAGCGTGGTAATTGCTTTCATTTAACCCGTGTGTTTTTGAATTAGACACAGTGTGTTTTGAAATATTATGAGAGCTAGGTTTACCTTAACTTACTCATACCATTTGGCTTAGTACAACTCTTACAAGTATATATTCGACCACTAATTTCGAAATTTAAAATCTTGTGATTAGGTCTTTCCCTTTAGTTTTAGTAACATTTTCAAAAACGATTTTTGACTTTATTTGAAATAAGTAGTTATAAGTACTTTGGACTTTACTATTGGATTATCATAATGTAGAAAGTTGTGATGCCGAATATTAGTACCCCGTAAACATTTAATGAATTGGTTAATTTCGTTTTCCCGAAAGTAGGTACATTTCCTATTAATATTTTACTCAAATTCCAAAGTATTATTTCCCAACTGATTATTGAGGTGTAATTTTTTAAATAGAAATTTTCTTTATCTACTATGTTATTAGATCTAAAGTGCCTGTCGAAAGATAGCAGTTCTAAGCTAACCTACCCCATTTTTCTAACAGAAGTTTGTTTCCGCGAGGTCGGAGCTCTAACCTAACCTAACTCATCTTTATAGCAGAATTGTGTACCCGTGAGTCACAGTTCTAACCTAACCTTTTAATACATTGCACTTTAATTTTGCCCGGAAAATATTCGAATACTACCAACTTCGATAGTTATACGAGTATAATATATTTTGCCTATCATCATCATATCGGGCAAAAGACGTCCACTGCTGAACATAGGCCTTCCCCAAAGATTGCCACAATGACCAGAGTCCGGCGCCACCCATATCCAGGGGAATCCTGCGACCTTCACCAGGTCATGAATCCATCTTGTGGGGGGCCTACCCATGCTGCGCCTTCCGGTACGTGGCCGTCATCACTCGAGAACCTTTCCGCCCCAACATTGCACGTAGATCTATTGCCCAGGATTTATTAAATACAGATACCGTAGCGTAACTGCATATAAGGTAAAGGTGCATTATGAATTAACTAATAAATTGTATCGATCAGTTGCATGACTTGCATGCTTATCGACAACTTAATACGGTGCCATCACCTGTATCAAATGTCAAATTAAGTGAGGTTTTTAATGTGGGAGCCTCACAGTGGATGGTAACTCATAAATGATAAAAAACCTACAGAGAAAGGAAAACGTAATGGCCCCTAACCCTCAGGTGGTCGTGATCGAAGGAGGTATAAAACCATTTAAGTTCTTACTGCCTTAAGTTGGCTTTCTCGAGAAGCCTCTTATTTAGCTCATTGTGCATAAGAGCAGGTAAATGCTCCTTTACATGCATAGTTAATGTACGATTTGTAGGCGTGGTTGCGCATTCAGTGTTCTTTATGTATGGGACTGAGAAAACGCGTTGTTAAAGATCTTCCCTAGTTTAATTGTTATCACGTTTCGCGTTCACGACAATTGTTCAGTGAATCTTTTCAGTTAGCAAATTTTGGTTATGGAAACGCTTTGACAAGAACTATGTAGTTTTAACTATTCATAATTAAGTATAATATCGGTTATGCCCAAATAACATTATGACCGATTTGTAGGTGTAGTTAATACCTAAACTACCCTCCTTCCTGTCGTTTTACCTAGTGAATATGCGTTTTGCAACGCAATACGGATACCTACCTAGATTCAATTTAGAAAAACGTTCTTGAAAAGTAGGTATACTAGGTGGTTCATTAATAGCGGGTTTTTGTGGGAACATGACACTTTTGTTTAGCTATAAGGGTGGGTTCACCAAACCAAAACTGTCTGTCAGCATTAAAATGTTAGCTGAAATGTATGCGATTCCTAGTTAATTTGATGGGTAATGCTGATCGTGTCACATAGAGTAAGACGACGCGAGTCTTTTTCTAGATCTGAGAGTTAGGTTTGCTAGGCACTGAAGCGATGGTGACAGAGAAAATTCTCACAGACTTGAAGTTTTCTCGGCGGTATCCCTTTCGAAATTAAAATAATCGTAACGAAAATAGACAACCGAATATTAAGGAACAATTCTGTAACTTTAGATTTTTTCACTTATTATTTGCCGAATGACAGGCGGGTGGATTTTAAGAGATCGAGCCTCTTTAAAGTGTCACACGCCTTGTATTACAAAACGTATGACAAAATACCTTATTACATATTTTTTTTATCTTTATAGCACTCAAAAATACTACACATCAAGGCATTATACATATATTACCATTGTAATATTCCATTTAAAATTAAATACGTTGACAGAGAATTTACTTACCTTTCTTTCAATACTATTTCATACAAAAAAAAAATATTGGGTACGAGTATTAGATATGCTGAACGGTTACTCGTGTCTGGTTACTGAGGTTTCACCTTTCCCTAACTCTAAGCTACCCTGGAATCTGGATGCATTAGAAACGTTTTTGTAAGGCCATAAAATTGCATTACAGATCTCGCGCCGGAAACGAGTCAGACACGTAGAGCCAGCAACAAAATAATGAACAAAACTCATTATAAGTGGCGATCCCGCGATAAGGCGGTGGTTAGAGTAAA
>JALPQI010021631.1:0-16086 GCA_025490895.1 Thaumatotibia leucotreta
GTGTATAGAAGAAGCCATCGAGCGGAACAAGGGCTCTAAAGTTTTTGCAAGGGATCTGTCTGTTGGGCAAAGCCAGCTCGCCAAATTAAAGACTGAGGATGGTAGAATCGTCACATCCAGATCTGAGCTGCTGAGTGAGATAGAGGGTTTTTATGGACAGCTGTACACGTCAACTAGCAGACCCGAAGTTGATCTAGCGGAAGACCTCAGAGCTAGACTGACCCGACACTATACAGAAGATATCCCGGACATCAGCCTGTGCGAGATTAGAATGGCTCTTGAACAGCTCAAAAATAACAAGGCGCCTGGGGAGGACGGAATTACAGCTGAGCTTCTGAAGGCGGGTGGTAAACCGATCCTTACGGCCCTTCAGAAGTTGTTCAATTCCGTCTTACTGGAAGGGAGAACGCCAAAGGCATGGAACAGAGGTGTGGTGGTACTGTTCTTCAAAAAAGGTGACAACGCTTTATTGAAGAACTACCGACCCATCTCACTTCTGAGCCATGTCTATAAGCTGTTTTCAAGAGTCATTACGAATCGTCTTGCACGCAGGCTTGATGACTTCCAGCCTCCCGAACAAGCCGGTTTCCGAAGAGGCTTTAGTACCGTAGACCACATCCATACGCTTCGCCAGGTTATACAGAAGACCGAAGAATATAACCTGCCCCTCTGTTTAGCGTTTGTGGACTACGAGAAAGCCTTCGATTCGATCGAAACATGGGCAGTACTACAGTCTCTCCAACGGTGCCAAGTCGACTACCGCTATATCGAGGTGTTGAAGTGTTTATACGAGAGCGCCACAATGTCAGTCCGACTCCAAGACCAGAGCTCGAAACCTATTCTGCTGCAGCGGGGAGTTAGGCAAGGAGATGTCATCTCCCCTAAGCTGTTTACCGCTGCACTGGAGGATGTCTTTAAGACTCTGGACTGGAGAAGGCTGGATATCAACATAAACGGCGAGTACCTCACTCACCTTCGATTCGCTGACGATATAGTAGTCTTGGCTGAGACCTTGGAGGACTTAAGTACTATGCTCGTTGACCTCAGTAAAGCCTCCGAGCGAGTTGGTCTTAGGATGAACATGGATAAGACGAAAATCATGTCGAATTCCCATGTAGCACCAACTCCCGTAATAATCGGAGACTTTACACTCGAAGTTGTAGACGAATATATATACCTAGGGCAAACTATTCAGTTAGGTAGGTCCAACTTCGAGAAAGAGGTCAATCGTCGAATCCGACTCGGTTGGGCAGCGTTCGGGAAGCTACGACACATATTTTCGTCCAATATTCCGCAGTGTTTGAAGACGAAAGTCTTTAATCAGTGTGTGTTGCCAGTGATGACATACGGTACTGAAACGTGGCCGCTTACAATGGGCCTCATAAGAAGGCTCAAAGTCACCCAAAGGGCAATGGAGAGGGCTATGCTAGGAGTCTCTCTGCGTGATCGGATTAAAAATGAGACCATCCGCAGCAGAACCAAAGTAACCGAAATAGCTTTCCGAATCGCTAAACTGAAGTGGCAGTGGGCGGGGCACATTGCGCGTAGAACCGATGGCCGTTGGGGCGGGAAGGTTCTTGAGTGGCGGCCACGTACCGGAAGGCGTAGCGTGGGTAGGCCCCCCACAAGGTGGACCGATGACCTGGTGAAGGTCGCAGGAGTCCGCTGGATGCGGGTGGCGCAGGACCGGTCATTGTGGCAATCTTTGGGGGAGGCCTATGTTCAGCAGTGGACGTCTTTCGGCTGATATGATGAGTATCAGTCTTTAGTTAGTAATAAAACTTCTCAAACAATTGTAAATTGAACCTCTAATTTGTAAAAAAGGTAGTCACTCTAAAGTTACATTCTGTGAAAGTTGGGGCCTCAGTCGTAAGATGTACCTATCATGTAACGAATATCATTAATTGTGCCTCCTTTCTGTTAACTCAATAAAAAATGTGGCATGCAGAATGTGGCCCCTCCTATCCTATTATTAATTCTATTCCTAATTTGGTAACCCCCGCCCAAATCCATTCCATTAGTATTTTCAGTTTAGGTATACCAAAAATTACCCTTGGAACCATACTATCCGGAATATCCGGATTCATGGAAATCTAACGGCCTAAATATTCGGATCCGACTAATCGACGGATACTGCGAACCCTACTTCCTCGCACAACGCATCAGTAGGTATTGCAATACAGCGAGGACATTATTTTATTTTTGATTTAGGTTAGGTTAGTTAGATTTAATTTATGCACATAACAAATCCCTAGATTTCAATTAAGTACAAAAAGTTATTATCGAAAATATCGAAAAAAAAACTGGTTATTGAATAATTTTGTACCCATAATAAAATATCGGAAATTAGTTCGATATTATCAGTTTCGTTTTTATTTTAATATGGGTGTTTTAGTATTGGCCGTTTAATAAATCAAATTTTCTTGAAGCAACTCACTTATACTAGCCTGGAAATGAGTATGGCACCAGAACCAGATATATATGGTGGTATACCACGAGATATGGAAAGTTGGAAAGTAAGTAATTACGCAGCCGATAAACTTTATCGGATATTTAAAGAAAAACCCTTAAAGTTTCGCCATGTCCGGTTGTCTGTCTGTCGGTCAGCAGCTTAGCTCAATGACCGTCGTTTGAGTGCCTTTTACAAAAAAATAGAAGTTTTAGAGAACTATTGCTAAAGACTAACACTGAAAAGATTATTTCCAAGAGCAGAACCTTGTGGTATTCCAAGTAGTATACGAGTAGCTTCAGATTAATAATGCTCTTAACTTCAATTTTCACTTCGATTGTCTGATCGTATCTATCTTTAAGGAACGATGTGACTAGGATGTCTCTGAGTAGATGCTAGTTTTGACTACGTACTTACTGACTTATTTTTTCTAAGAATAGCTATGATTTATCATATCGAAGGCCTTAGACAGATCACAGAATACACCCCCCCCCCTGTTCTGTTTTTTGTCTAACGCCGTTGTGACGGTATCATATATTTTGTAAGAAGCTGTCGTTGTGGATCTGTGTCGTGTGTCTGTAGGCAATTTGTTTATCACTTTTATCAGTCAGCAGAATTTTTTTCTCGACATCTAGCATTAAAATTTTAAGATTATAAATTCTATTATTTGTGATATACTAAGATATGACAATCAATTCCTCCTGCGGGTGTCGTAAGATTCGACTAAGGGATTGAAGTATCACTGACCATTATTTGATAAAAGATTGATGATGGGCAGCAGCGTCATCATAGTGGACACATTACTGCGATCGCCAATCTGCTTGCCCAGCTATAGGCATTTACCTCCTAATACATAGGTACGTATAGCATTAGTTAATAGGAAAGGCCTACGTCCTGCAGTGGACTATTATAGGCCGATGCATGCATGCATGCATATGACAATCAGCCTGCACTTAATATATTAAAGTTATAGTTCCACGTAACTTATTTCACCTTTACATTTGTAAACTAGATATACTAGGGTGCTTTTCAATGCGTTGGGATATAGATACACCATACGTAAACATGGTATTGACGAGCTCGACTCGTGGATCCACAACTACAGCCCAAACACACTTATGAGATATGTTGTAGATATCTAAGGTTCCGTGGGTTTTTCGCATTAACTTCAACGCACGGTTAAGTTCTGTGACAGTAACTAAGGGCGAACGAACTATATACATAATGTATATTGGTGTTGTTTATACGATGATTTACGTATTTGAGTATGAAAAATATGCTCGACAGTTAAGTTGTGACTTTTCCGTTTAATTTATTGCAACAGAGGTTTACACGACATTACAGTTCAAGAATAATGCGACACGTATCAAAAAAAAGGTACATTACTTCGCTACCCAAAGGCTGTATGGAAGAGATTGCTTCTTAGCGATAATGGAGCACCGTCTGTTGTCTACCTTTTTAATGGTTACCTACATGTAACCATTTTTTTTTGGTGAACAATTAAGAAATATTGTACATTATGTAATTTTTGTATTAAAAATGTTTAAGGATATTTGCTAGATTAATGACGCAACAGTCTGGCTCCGTTAAGTCATCTGTAGGCTAACGTAACGTGACGTCTTCTCTACACACAAAATAAATATTTATCCTCCAAAACACGTTATTGATTACGCGTTAGCGATGATCCAGTCGGTATGTGCGTTGACGGCAACGTTAACACCAGGGTACTCGGCGTGAGCACACTGGAAGCCCCAGGACACGATGCCGACCAGCACATCCACGGCGCCAGCTCGGTGCACGAGGGGACCGCCGGAGTCACCCTGGCAGGAGTCCTTGCCGCCGACATTCAGGATACCAGCGCAAATCATGTTAACGGTCACATCGGGCCAGTCCTGGTAGCCGGGAAGGGTCTTCAGGTGGGCGTAGCGTTGACGGCATAACTCCCAGTTGATGATGTTGATGTCAACGTGATGGAGCTGCTCAGGCCAGTTGCCGTCAGTCTACGAGAAAAAAAAGCCAGCTTATATGCCTACTTACTTACTAGTATAATGATAATATTACCAAAATGCAGGAGAATTGCTGATGTCAAAACTATAAGGATATACAGGGTGTAATCGGTAAGTTTTTACAGGCCATAATTCCGTAAATATGAGAGATATGAGAAAAAATTTAACTGATATCGAAAGTGCATTAGCCAACGAGTAAAATTACACTCATACCTTTTTTGAAATAAAATCAGAAATATCTCAAATATTAACTTCAAACCCTTCAATACATTTAGTACGTAACCGTTCATTCAAAGACTAGTTTAATACGAATATTTTTTTATTTAAGAATAAATGTTAGATTAATTATTTTATAAACGGTAGTATTATTATTTATTACAATGTATTTGTACAGATAACGAATCTCTAACAGTTTTATCTCTTACGACACCCAACATTCTTTAAGGCTGTAAGTCGTCATACTAAATGTATGGGAGCGTTTTAAGTTAGTATTTTAATATTACTTCATCTATTTAGAACAAGTTATTCATGTAATTTTACTCGTTGGGGAACGTACTTTCGATATCAGTTAAAAGTTTTCTGATATCTCTCATATTTACGGAATTATGGCCTGTAAACACTTATCGATTACATCCTGTATATCTCGCAAAATCGAAAGAGTATGAGTTCTGCTCATCTCAATAATTTATGTTCCTGAGAATATATTGTGAATGCCTCGGTAAAGACAGCACCGTATTGTATTAGCTTTTTTGCAAACAATGGGCAGAATACGCGGTACTTCGAGAAGACAGTACCAAACCACTTTTCGCTAGTATTACTATGCTTGGGTTCACTTACGGAGAGTGCACCCCATCCGGCAGTGGTGACCTGGGTGCCATCAGGAAGGATGTAGTTGGCGCCAGCGATGCTGACGGCTGCCACGCTGTTGCCGTAGACCGCGGGAGTGCTGAGGCGAATGATGGCAATATCGTGGTCGAAGGTGGCGCCGTTGTACCCCTGATGAAGCACCAGCTGGGTCGCACCGTGTACGGAGCCGCCACTCGACGCAATCGAGGTACCGAGACGCACGCGCCATTCAGAGGCATGATCACCTCTAATGTAGATTTTACATTTGAATTAAAATAAATATCTCATAGACAAGGTAGGCAGAGTCAAGATAGGTTAGGTCAAGAAGCGAGCAGTGTGTTAGGTCAATGTGGCTTAACTTACTTTATTAATAGAAACGAATTATTATTAAACTACTTAATATCTGAAATCAAATCCGAGAACAAAATTGCAAACAAACCAATTACATTGTTAAAGTGACAGTGCAGAAGCGCAAAACATTTTTTATCGTATGTATAGTTTTTTGGTTAAACATTAGTGAATAGTGACATCACAATTCCACCGTAAAACCACTGCGAAAACGAATTAAGTGTTTAAAACCTTCACAATCAATCGGAGTTACTTCAAGAACCACTAGAGGCGATATAAGTAGACATAGGGCTACTTACTCGTAGCATTGCGCAGCAGAGAGGACAGCAGTAGGGGTGATGAGGGAGCCACCGCACCACTGAAACCATCCCACAAATGGTACTGCATGTTGCCCATATAGGGGTAGTTCTCCACGGTGATGGGCGAGCCCCCCACGATTCGTTGTGGAATGTTTTTGGCCGCTGTGAATGTTATTTTTGTTAACTTCTAGAAATGTATGTGTGATTTTTAGGTTGATTGGTAGTGTATTCAATTACCATGATGTCTTAAATTCGATTTTTTAAAATGTACCATGTAATGCTTTACTCACATGAATCATAGCCACTTTGGTCCGCAGATGTGCTATAAATGTAACACCAGTATTTTCATGAATATCTAAAAAACACGCGTAAAAAGATTTCCTAAACAACTCTAGTAGGTACCTACGTCCACAGCCCGCACTTTCTCAAATTTGCAAATAATCGATAGCCGATTTCTGATGAATTGATGATCCACCGTGGGGATGCGTGATCAAAACTATGGAAAATTTCCGAAATCTTGAATTACTTCTTTTTAGGGTTCCGTAGCCAAAATGGCAAAAACGGAACCCTTATAGATTCGTCATGTCCGTCTGTCCATCTGTCACAGCCAATTTACTCGGAAACTATAAATGCTACAGTAACGAAATTTGGTAAGGATATGTGTTGTATAAACCGCTACAGAATTATGATACTAAATTGTAAAAAAAACCATTGCGGTGGGGGCCCTCCATACATGTAACTGAGGGATAGAAATTTTTTTTAGTTGTATATAAGCGTGTGTGGTATTAATGGAAAGGTCTTTGAAAATGATATGAAGGTTTATATATCTTATTTTTGTTTAAGCAAATCGTTTTCGAGATATCAGCTCTCAAAGTCTGAAAATTGTGTCCCCCCCCCCCTCTATTTTTTAAACTACGCGATATAAAATTCTAAAAAAAATATATGTTATGCACATCAATAAACTCTATCAACGATTTTTAGTTTGATTAAATTATCTCCTATAGTTTTTGAGGTAGGTTGATTTAACTGTATTTTTTTAATAATAAATTGATAATGGTACGGAACCCTTCGCGCGCGAGTCCGACTCGCACTTGGCCGGTTTTTTTATCCTAGCGTGCTGAAAATCCATATCTGAGGCTCGATAAGTCCCTCAATGTTGACCTCAGTCAGATCTAATAATAATATTTTGTCGACAAGCTTTAGCAGTAAAAAATGGACATTATCAAATTTTCTATGTGGGCTCATATGGACCTGGATCTTAATAAGCCGATGTATAACTAATTAATGGTTAATAATTTGAAACATTAAAGCTTACCCGCAGCGCCTAGCAGGGCGAGGAGGATCAACGCACGCATGGTTCTAATCGGACGTCTATAGCAACTTATTTGCCATGTAGGTAAATATTAAACTCGTATGCATTTCAATTTCGATCTAATCCGCTTAAAAATTGATATGAGATCAATACATATCTACTTAATTTGATAAAAAGCTATATTTGTCTATTAAGAATAAGAACAGGACAAATGCGAGTCGGACTCGCTCATCTAGGGATCCGTACAAATTGGTAGGTTCATAATTTTACCTACGTACAAAAAACTGCGAGACTCGATTCCTGAACTTTATACAGTAGCTTAGAAATCGAGGCACGCCGGGCCGTTATGTCTAAGATTATTCCGAAGTTTATTAATGAATTGTGGTTATTAGACCGATGAAGGGAAGGTAAAATATATGTAACAGTATTTATCTTCGATATCGCTATGTTGGGAATTTGTGGATGAAAATCTGAGCGTTTCAACCGCCTAATTTTGGTGGCATCATTTTTGCCGAAGTTTCTATTCGTTACAATGTGCTACTTTGTCATTTGAAGGAGGCACGGTATCTTTAGAGACGAGATCGTTAGACGAAGTATAACATTGAGACGTTCAGAAACTTAGGCAAAAATCATGCCACCAAAATTAGCCGGTTGAAACGCACAGATATTCACCCTTACATTTTAGTTTGGCGCTATAATAGAAATCCTGAGGCCTTTGAATCAGTTCCTTTTACTTAATTATTATTTAGGCAGCATATACCGGGTGTCCCAAGATTATGGGTCATGAAGGAAAAGTACTCTAAAATTTTCGATACACTGTTTTGGTAAAAAGAGACTTTATCTTATTTTATTACAGAGAGCAATAATGCATTCATAGATTTAGAATGACAAGTAACTACTTTGAGAGGTATGAACGGCAATACAAAAATTTCTTTCAATTTTATATATTAATTTTCATCATTTTACCCTAAATATTATATATAACATCTATGTTACTTTATAAGAATGTTTTTTTTGAGATGCTCATCTCAGAAGAAAGGAATATTCCTTTCTTCTGAGATGAGCATCTCAAAAAAAAACATTCTTATAAAGTAACATAGATGTTACTTTAAAAGAATGTTTTTTTTTTAGGTGCATGATCTCGATCGACAGCATAAAAACAGGAGGTGTTAATTTTTTCATATTTAAGTGGGTTCGATTCCCAGAGGAGGTAAGTATGTTTTAGAAAATCAGTGAAAGCAGAATTACCAATTAACTTTTAAAAATAACATCTTATCAAGTCTTATTTCAGCAAAATACCCTATCTACGATATTTAAGGTACTTTCCCTTCATGTCCCTGTTGCTTATGATGAACGAAGCTGTAATCCAAAATAATGCTTGCGTCTAATTTGGATTCTAGTGCTTCATTATTAGAATTGAAATTACGTTGCAGTAGCATCTTGAAATGTCGCATTATTTATTATACAATAAACCGAGGTCAGACACATTATTCATAGAGAGAATTTACTTGCGTATTGTTGGCTTGTCAGCGAGATGGGAATACCGCAACTAGGGATTGCAATTGCTGGATCCAGCATCCAGCAATCCAGCTGGATCCAGCGCATTTTTCAGTCTGCTGGATCCAGCAGCTGGTGCTGGATCCAGCGCTGCGGATCCGCAAATAAAATGCACGAAAAAATGTACCGTAACACGCGTGTGTCGCGTTTTAATGTAACTTTACATAAACTAAACTTATTTTACGTCGTGTTTGAAACGGTTCCGCGATCCCGCGCTTAGTCCTTGGCGGCGGCCGTGGCTAATAATACGTGTGCTCCTTCCAATTTATGGTGAATTAATGTGTATGCCTAAAAGTGGGAAAGAGTGGACAGATTCTAACGTAGTGCTTTGGAATAAGAAATCTATGTTTATGCTTCGTTTTTGGTAGGGTCTAAATTGCATGAGTTTGGTTTTATTGAAATTAAGCTTTAAATTGTGATTTAAAACTATTTCAGAGGGGCGGAGATATTTGTATTTTTACTCCGTCACCGCACGGACAAAATGTAGTTGTGATAATCTATTTCAAAGCATTGTGTACGACCTGTAAGGTATGTTATGATATGAACCAATTGTGAGCTGAGCCTCTAATACCTATTCCAAATATTTTTGCAACAAAATATCATATAAAACACAATCATAAGCTTTGTTCATATTTAGATATACCAATTGCATATTTTCTGTCATTTATGGTGTTTAAAACTTCGTTTATGTACTTGAAAACTGCTGATGATGTTGAGCGACCTTTTCGGAAACCGTTTTGCGAATCGTTAAATATTTTAAACTTTTCACAAAAGGAATATAATCGATTTGACATAACGGTTTCAAAAATTTTGGAAAAAGTTGGTAGAAGGTCTATGGGGCGGTAATTACCACATTGATTGTGATTGCCTTTTTTATATACAGGTTTAGTAACGGGCATTTTAAGGAGATCTGGGACTGTTCCTTCTGTAAAAGACTGGTTAATGAGAAGTGTCAAAGGAGGGGTTAACTCTTCAGTGCATTTTCTTTACTAAATAGGGTGGTAAATCTTGCATCTTGGTTAAAACTTCTTTTATTTTTGAGACATTTAATTAGTTTGTTTCACGTGGGATGACGGGGCTAAGGTAGAGCGAGTTTTCAGATGGTGATATTACGGGTCGTCCCCGGAGCGAAGCTTCAGCCCTCTGCAGAGTCGGGTTTTTAAAATCTATCCAATTTTAAACTAAGGGGTGCACTAAAAGGTTTCAAATAAATAAAATAATTTAAAAATTAAAAGACACGACTACCGTTTTAAGCGAACTGAAAAGTAACAAATAATTCCTTTTTCAGGTTAATTCTTGTGAGCGTATCTACATATAGGCGCTTGTCTTATTACTATATTTTGTTTATTTGTTACTTTTCAGTTCGCTTAAAACGGCAGTTGTGTTTTTTAATTTCTTAATTAATTTATTATTTAAGATTTTTTTTTAATATATAATGCTCCCAAAATTGCGCGTTATTATTCTCCCTTTCATTATATTAAATATTATAATTAATAATTAACCTGTTTTATTGCAAAAAGTCGTATTTTTTTGGTATTTTTTCTACCTGCTGGATCCGCGCTGGATCCAGCTGGATTGACGCCGATCCAGCAAAAATCCAGCTGGATTGAAAACACTGCTGGATTGCAATCCCTAACCGCAACCCAATATTCTTTGAATTCGGAACTTTTAATATGGTTTCCACTCAGAATCGCGAGCTCGTTCGATCCTGATAGGAGAACATTTTAGTCCCAAGTTATTTTCCAATCCGTTTTCATATTGCATCGTGATAAGGAAATGGAGAGTCCTTTATAAGGTCCTAATTTATTAGATGCAGATATTTTTACAGCTGATAGTACTCGGTCTCTGGAGTATATTAAACCTTGAAACATTATAGCTTTTACGATGTTTTTTTTGGAGAAAACAGAAAAACAAATTTGCTACGTAAAAACACCCTGTTTATGTGATTATTAAATGAAAACTCATTGAACAGATTCTAGTACCTCTACCACTTAACTGGAACTGGCCACTTCACGTCGATAAATTAAATACTTGATTGTCAATGTCATGTTATTTTCCGTTGGATTGTGTCGTTTGATGACATGACATGATGATTTTTTTTAGACGATTTTTTTTTTTTGTTAGGAATATGAAATCAAAAAAGTTACATGAAAAGATTTCTTAATTTATATTTAAAGTTAATTATTTTAATGTAAAGTATCATGTGTTAAAATATCTGCAACTAATAAATTAGGACCTTATATACTTAAATTGTGGCACAACATTTTTCTCCTAATAGGATCGAAAGAGCTCACGATTCTGAGTAGAAATCATATAAAAAGTACCTATGTTACAAGACATGAGGGGGGACAACTTTTATCTTCTTTCTCTGATTAAGTAGAGTAGGTAAGGTACCTTCTCTACTTCCATAGTAAACCATGAACCCTTATAGTTTCGCCATATCCGTCTGTCCGTCTGTCTGTCTGCAGCATAGTTCAGTAGATAGCTGTTAGTACTAGAAATTTGAAATTTGACAAAGTGGTAGAACAAAAAGTAGATTTTTTCTCCCCTGGTACTAAAGTTGGTATGATTTTAGTGTGGGATATTGTTGTATAGGTCTTTCAAAAAGAATAAGGGTCACACATGAAAATGTTTGTCTAAAGTCTTTATGGGAGTATTTATGGAGTTACGATGTGCTTCGGATTAAACAAATTTGTGCCAACGTCTAACTTTTGATCAAGGGGAACAAAAGATAAGAACACATTTCTGAATAATAGCTTAGGGCTTATAGAATACTCTATTTCGAACTCGGCCCAGCGGTTTTTGAATGACTACGGAGTACGGACCCTACACTGAGCATAGCCCGACATGCAGCTGGTTTTTTTTGTAAGAAGGGTCGATTAAGTGTTATCCTTAGTCAGAAAGATACCGAACCCTTAAAAAAATTTAATTTGCTTTGTCATACATGACACACCTGATCTCATCTGATCTACTAATCTAAGTTTACTTATCAACGTGATACCTAAATAAAGACAATATTTAACTATAATGATTCATTTTTAATCCAGTTATCAAATTTGAAACAGATTAGCCATTAAATTTTAATCGATAAGTATGAAATGTATAAGAGTATATAAATTTGACAAGTAACTTTGTTCCTTACCTGACGTCCAAGTACAACCATGCGTGTGTTGATCCTCCTCGCCCTACTGGGCGCTGCGGGTAAGCTTTAATATATAGGTATTTCAAATGATTAATAATCAATCATTAGCTATACTTCGGATTAGATCCGGGTCCATTGCAATAAACTAAAAGCGTGGATGCAAATGTAATGGCTTCAAATTTAAATTGAGGGACCTCAGGGACCAATGGGATCTTCAGATGTCGATTTTTATCACGCTAGGATCAAAAATAAAAAAAACTAAGATGGCGGCCATTTTTCTTAATTTTGACCACGGATCCATCGATTTTAGTCGAATCGAATATCGATTTCCAGTATGTTAGGTTGAAAAAAATCAAGATGGAGGCCTTCTTTAAAGTACCTAATGACCTCGTATCTACATTCAGGGACCTATCGGATCCTTAGATTTGTTTTTGATCCTAGTACCTATGCAGTTTTCTGCAATTAAAAAACTCAAGATGGCGGACATTTTTCATAATTTTTGATCACGCATCCACATGGCGGATCATCAGATATCGGATATTGACTATTAAGACGCGGGTATCTAAAATAAATCCAAATGAATGCCGTTGTATACAATTTTGATGTCGGGTTAAATATTATGGGTCCTCTAGAATTATCAAATATCAATTTAAACTAAAAAAGACGAGTCTGAATCCGATCGCTAATGACAAGCACTTAAGACCGTTTACCGTTTTAGATTAGTTGCATTAAGGTTGGCTAACAGCCCAAAACGTACCTACACATAATTATGGAGCCCATTCAGTGAAAAGTTTGAGAACCTCTTTGATTGCTTCATCTTAGATAGGGACTGCAAGCTGCAGAAGTACTAGAGTTTATTAGGAAATAAGTTATTTGGTCACTCGCGTGTTTTTACATATACATGAAAATCCGCACTTCCTCCAAGGAAAAAAGTCTAAACTCTGATTTTAAGCACTTATAAAGACAAAACGGGCTAGCGTATGACAATGAAAAAAACGTATGAATAGCACATTTCATACTTAATCTTTGACCCGACATTAACTATAGGTACATGTACCTAATCCATAAAATAACCACTAAACAAAATTTGGCTTTTGCCGCCAACTAGGCCCAAAATAGTCCGCACTTACCCCAACATACTTTGCATACAAAAAAAATCGAATTGAAAACCTGATCGTTTTTTGAAGTCGGTTAAAAATACACACGTAAATTCGTCAAAATTCTACCTCGCTATCAATTATTTCACTTCCAGCGTTACCTAATCACATACGAGTAGGTACTTCTAGCGGGTAGGCCAGGTAGGTAATTCTTGGCAACGCGGAAACGATATGCACATTTGCTCATGTGTTTCATGTGAGCGACGCGCGCTAACGCAGCGTTCATGTACCATATTCAGCCACCAATGAAGCCTACTCGCCAGTTTATTTTAATTACAAGAGCTTGGGGCGACCACGATCTACTAAAGTTGCATTCATACCAAACGAGCATTCGCTATTCTATCCCCACTCTACGAAATCAACGAATCACGTTTTGTGTAACTATCGAATTTCTTAAAGTAGGGGGTTAGAATAGCGAATGCTCGTTTGGTCTGAATGCACCTTAATGTGATTCAGTTTAGGATCTAATCTGAATCACGATATGTAAGTTCCATAGAATAACTGTCTAAAACCGGCAAGAAGAACCTAAACTATGCTGTCCTGTACTAAAATGAGTGTAATAATAATTGAAAACCAATTGAAAACATTATCAATCAAGTTTAAAACCACACATAGTTACATTGTTGAAGTTAACAAAAATAATATTTACAGCGGCCAAAAACCTCCCACAACGTATCGTGGGGGGCTCGCCCACCACCGTGGAGAACTACCCCTACATGAGCAACATGCAGTACTACTTGTGGGGCATCTGGTGGTTCCAGTGGTGCGGTGGTTCCCTCATCACCCCTACCGCCGTCCTCTCTGCTGCGCATTGCTACGAGTAAGTAACCCTATATCTACTTATATTGCTTCTAGTGGTTCTTGAACCAACTCCGATTTAATGTGAAGATGTTTTGATGACTTAGTTTTTGCAGTGTTTTACAGTGATGTCACTATTCGCTAATGTGTAACCAAAAAAGTATTAGCAAAATACCTACCGTTTTACAAAAAACGATTCAACAAATGATTCAGTGCAAACATGTTACTGCGCAAATGTATCATTTTATTACGATGTATTTTTTATAATTACAAAATATCCAAAAATTGTCTATTCGAGTTTGCTTTGAAGAATCTTTCTGCAAGTTTCATTATTCGTTTATAATTTTATATCAATAATATAAGTTGAGTAAGCCGCAGTTGACCTTTCCTCGTCGTCGTACCTATCTTGACTCTGTCTACCTTGTTTATGAGATATTTATTTGAATTCAAATGTATAATTTACATTCCGGTGTCATTTTCTCCGTAGAGGTGATCATGCCTCTGAATGGCGCGTGCGTCTGGGCACCTCGTTTGCGTCAAGTGGCGGCTCCGTACACGGTGCGACCCAGCTGGTGCTTCATCAGGGGTACAACGGCGCCACCCTCGACCACGACATCGCCATCATCCGCCTCGGCACTCCCGCCGTCTACGGCAACAGCGTGGCAGCCGTCAGCATCGCTGGCGGCAACTACATCCTTGCTGATGGCACCCAGGTTACCACTGCTGGATGGGGTGCACTCTGGGTAAGTGAACCCAAGCGTAGTAATACCAGCGAGGCATTCACAATGTATTCTCAGGAACTAAATTATTGAGCTGCACAGAACTCTACAATTTTTTTTTGACATCAGCAATTCCTCCTACATTTACAATATACTGCCTTAGTAAGTAAGTAGGCATATTTATGCTGGGTTTTTTTCTCGCAGACTGGCGGCGATTTACCTGAGCAGCTCTATCACGTTGACATCGACATCATCAATTGGGAGTTATGCCGTCAACGCTACGCTCATCTGAAGACCCTCCCCGGCTACCAGAACTGGCCCGATGTGACCGTGAACATGATTTGCGCTGGTATCCTGGACGTCGGTGGCAAGGACGCCTGCCAGGGTGACTCCGGCGGTCCCCTCGTCCACCGAGCTGGCGCCGTCGATGTGCTGGTCGGCATCGTGTCCTGGGGCTTCCAGTGCGCTCACGCCGAGTACCCTGGTGTTAACGCTGCCGTCAACGCACATACCGACTGGATCGTCGCTAACGCGTAATAGCGTGTTTTAGAGAATACATATTCCCTTTGTTTTGTTTTTGTATAATTATCACTATGCTCCTAAAACCGTTCCTAGCTATTTAAATTAAATTTTAGGTAACTGATATGCAAACTGATCAAATGAAAACTAATTTTTAGGCTAAGTAGCAAAATCCCCTATGATGTTCCACTCTATTTAAGTGAGTCTTAATTCAAGCTACCCAATTTCAGTCTGCATATGAGAATGGCAAAATTATGCCTACGTGTAGATTTAGACATTTTGATGATCTGGAATATAGGGATCAGTTCATATCACCAAAGTAATAAAATTATTGGATTGGATGTTTCTCCAGTCACTACGATAATTTGACTCTACAAGTTCCAAAAATCCTTAGTCTATAATAGGCTCATTTTCATCAAATTCGATATTCGCATCAGAAAAACAAAAATTTTATCATCCTGAAGACTCGCTCACGATGTGAATTTAAAAAACCACGGATGTTTTTTTGCGCTTTTTTCGCAAATGGTACGGACCTACGGACGGCTGGCTTCAGAAGGCTAGTATAACGATTTAACTAAAAATAAAAATGCAAACTTACCTGGAGCAAACAATACTCGAAGAGAAGTTATCAGAGTCGAAAGAAAGTTAGGTATAATGGAAAGTTCTTGGGTGACACATATTTTTTGCCAACAATAAACCTTGTCCATTTCTAGAACACTCCACTACTGTTTAACTCAAACTTCAAATGAAGCAATAGTCGACTGTTGAGAACATTTTGCAATAAACCTGCTGGCATGAGAATTTTATTATGAAAATTTCCAGTATCTTTCGGAAAGTTCGAGAAAGTTCTGCAATTTACACATATTTTACCGGAAGCCCCAACAGCGACAAGGATCAGACATGTTTACATTGATTACAGTCGACGTTGACTGCG
>JALPQI010021632.1:0-19488 GCA_025490895.1 Thaumatotibia leucotreta
TACCGACGACGACAGCATAATAATCTCATTAGTTTAGGACGAAATGACTATCAATGGCAACATGGCAACATCTCAATTTCAACCCACAACTGGACAAGAAGACACAAGAATAACATCATTGTAACTATTGATGTCAAAACTTTAGGTTTGTGGGGCCCCAAGGCACAGATATCAAGGAATGAGTACGTGATAAAGCTTTAAAATGTTATAGGAAATGGGAGCGAATCTTCATCTTCTAAAAGCGAGCTGATACGCATAATCTCGTTTCTGCCTAATACTTTATAGGTTGGTGTATCGAACAGTTTGACTACTTTGGTTACTAGAATAGTAGATTACACACCAAGGGGATAAAGCACTGTTTTATGTCACGGGCGCGACATTGAATCCTGAACGTAGCGAAGGACTTCCAGTTTAATATAAGTGAAAAGTATAGCTTAACTCAAGTAAGTCACCTACATACAAGTCACATAAAAGCGGAAGTCCTTATCTAAATTATAGTGTCAAAAAGAAACTTCCACTTGTATTACAAGTTACAAGCTTTCGAGAAATGGGCCCCTGTTGTATGTAGTAGTGATCTATCCAAATAGACAATACGTCATGTTTAAAATGCGAACACAAACAAAATAAATGCCTATATGGATAGATTACAAGTATTATAACCTCATACAACAGGAGCTTTTCTTAACCTTTTCACCTATATCTTAGCTATGTTAATAATGTTCCTTGTTACTGTGATTCTTCTAAAGTAAGTGAGCATAGGTATAATACAATTTACTATGTAAATTTGAATTAATTATTTAAGAATGTCACTAATTAACACTGTTGTACAATAAAAATAACTTACTATGTGCTGCGCCCATCAGGGTTCATGTTTCAGATGTGTGCACTATGTTGTTTAAAGGGTGCAATTGAATAAACTAGAGAAAAATTAGAGAGCTAGATGATACTTATTTATTAGGTAATTAATTGCCTATAATTTGTGATAACGATATTTGAAATTGTATAAAAATCTAATTTAAAATGTTAATTGTGAGTTTCTCATTCTATGTCATATTATTCTATATTTCGCATTACTAAGCGTACAAATGAAAATATAATCATTTTTATTATTATAACATAAGTTGAACGTATTGTGAAAATACGAAGCAAATTATTTTGATTTGTACTTTTTTATTTTTCCCCAGTAGTCACACTATTTAATACTATATAAATTATAAATATTAGATGTCATATACCAAAGAAAAACGACCAAGATCACCTAACGCCCGAGGTGGGGACCGAACGGAACCACGTACTCAGCTTTCGCGGCTTATGCTTGTACCCCTCGGGCGTTAGGTGATCTTGGTCGTTTTTCTTTGGTATATGACATCTAATATTTAGAATAAGATAAGTTAATAAATTATATTACAGATAGAATATTTATAGAAGGTGTGCACTAAATAAATAAGTAATTTTAACATAATGCTGCATTTAATTTCATACAATATAATTATATGTTATCACAAGTATAGCACAGTTAAGGATTATTTTTTCACTGCCTTACTTGAATTTACATAAAATCTAATGAAAATACTCTATGGCCTTATGTGCGCAAATATCTACTCTTAGATGATTCATAAATATACCTCTGGAACAACTTCCATATAGAGCATTTTCTTAGAAAATACATTTCGGTTAATCATACTGTTTCCACCAATTCAGCTCAGAATCGCAAATCATAAGTTCTTTTCGACGAGAACATTGTTTCTTATTTTTATTCAATTTACATGACATATTTTTCTCATAGGTACTTTTTTGGGAATGCAGATTGGGATTTTGGGTGGAAATGAACTGTAAACTCGAATAAATATTAAAAATCTAAAGAAAAATACAAATAAATATTCCCTTGCTGGGATTCGAACCTGGATCATCCGCTTCACAGACAGAGTTACTACAGCTGCGCTAAACTAGTTGTCAAAATTAGTACTGCGCTAGGACTGTGTCGCTAGTAGTATAAACGAACTTTTGCGAAGAGGCTTAATTTTAATAAGGAGTTATCGTTCTTCTCTTTAGAGTATTATATTCTTTGACATACACGGTAACTGTGCCAGGGATCGGAACCGGTTTTTTAGAAAAACCTCGAAATAGCTCAATATTTTAAAATATTTTACACTCTTTATGTAGTATTCAACATTTTATGTAACTATGAACATCATATTTTTGAATTGCTCCATTAACAAAAAAAATATAAACCGAAGAACGAAAAAGAACGGAATTCGAACCGTTCTTTTGTATGGAGAAAAAACCGCTATCCGATCCCTGAACTGTGCTATGCTGCGGATAGACAGACATGGCGAAACTAGTTAGATTTATGTATACAGCGTGTAATTTTGATAAAACGCGATTTCGGTGTTGATCTCATACTAAAAGTTGTTCAGTATGACTTATAAATCTTATAATATATACGGTGTGCGTGCGAGGTTATTACTTATTAGCGACTCAGGAAACATCCTGTATACAAGTCATGGAAAGGAAACGCCACTTCAATTCTTGTAAAAGATTTATTAATATATTTCAAACACAATTTGCTATGTACAAATTACTTTGTAAAAATATTCATTCTCGAGTTATTTATATTACTGATTCATTTTATTGTTATAGGCAACACTTACAAAACATAGTATAGAAAAAATAAGATATGAAAATTATTATGAAAAAAATAGACATTTTATTATAATTTTAAACAATAAGTACACAGAAACATTTTAATTATGCACTCAACTAGGACAGAATGCGAAATAATATTAAGGATCCTCCAGAACGACGCGAGAAAACACAATGAAATATTATAGACCATTGATAGCTTTAGATTAAATAGGAATAGTTTTTAATACTTAAAATTATCGAATGTGTTATGAAAAATGTCTGTTAGTAATTAGCATATTGGTAGATAGCTTAGCACAAGGCGGTTCAGAGGATTCTTAAATAAAACGGGTACATTTCGGATATCAGAATATAAGATTATTAACAACTTAGTCAAATGGCATCTTCCATTATAACATTATATGGTATATAGTTCATTAAAAATAACATCATGCATTCACAATTACGTTAAAATATAACTAATCGATCAGCCAATTTCGTTGCTAAAGTTCGGAACGAAAATGAATTATCGGAAATGCAGCAATCTCACTGGATGCGTAAAAATAGATTGTCGCCTAAATAATGACAGCTAAACTAATAAGTATTCGTAGTGTCCCGGAGCGGCCGCGCAATCGAAATAGGCCGACCGATCGCGTCGCGGCTCTCAGGCTTCGGGGAGTCGAAAAATCTGATTTCATCTCATGATAATCGATAATTAATAATAATAGTCGTTCTATACTATGAACAAAAATACATAATCATATGTAAATATATAACATTCGATTATATCAGTTACGCTCCTTTTAGTGTAAATCTTTTTAGAACAAAAAATTTCCGCTTCCTATGGCATAGACGCAAAGACGGAACGCGCGAAACATAACCGTGCAACTATCACTACGGGGCCGGCGTCGCACGAGTTACTAGTGTAAAGGAAAGTAACTCATATAATTGTCGAGAGTTCTAGCGGCGCGGGCCCCAGGCGGCGGGCGAGGCCTGCGGCGGCGCGGCGGCGCGGGGAGCGCCCGGCATAGTGGGGAAGTCCAGCGTGGACGCCGTGTCGGGCGCGCGCTGCTCCCACGGCCCGCCCTTCACCACGAAGCCCGCGGCCGGCGGCCCGCCTCCGCTTGAGGGCGCCGGCGCCGCGGCCACCGGCTCGCTGGCCAGCGCCTCGCCGAAGTCCAGCGACGGCGCGGCGGGCCGCGTGTAACGGTCGGCGACGTCTTGCAACTGAGGGAAGGGAGTTATTACTGGAGATGCTACACATATGTCGCCGAATAAGAAATATATAAACAGATACATAACTATATCACACATAGAGCTGCCGCTCGGGTCACATGGGGCGCTGACGATATCTTGCTTGCCCATAAATGAAAAAAAATCAAAAGCTGTCGCTCAGTCGCCACGTCACTGAAGTGTCGAAACATTATTTTGAACCTTACGCACGAGCGTGTAGGTACTGTAGTAGGTCTATATTGTTCTGTGGACCTTATTTATATCGGTGTGGCGTTGAACCTACCCTTATATCAGTCATATTGGTCAAAATGTTACGGAGAAGCCAGCAATCGTACGTTCTCTTTACAAAAGAGCTGTAAAGAATAACCCCCTCATTCATAAACGTCTCTTAATTTAACAAGCTACTAAATATTGTTTGTTCTTTCGGTCTTATCAATATATCTATAAGAGTGAAAGGGACAAACCACACTTAGCGGTTTGCTAAGTTAGGAAACGTTTATGAACGTCACTGCACCAGTGAAGGTTCTACCGCCAGACGACAACAACTACCAATGTAATAAATAAATATCTTGGGACATCTTACACAAATCGACCTAGTCCCACGGTAAGCTCAATTAAGGCTTGTGATGTGGGTACCAGGCGACGACATATATAATAGATACTTAAATACATAGACAGCCATGACCAAGAAACAAATATTTGTGATAAATAAATACATAAAATAATGCCCTCGCCGGGATTCGAACCCGGAACCTCCAGCTTCGTAGGCAGGGTCACTACCAACTAAGCTATGTAAACCTGTTAAGTATGACAATAGGCATGATGACTGACAAGTAATCAGTATCTTTTTTCGAACTGTCAAAACGATCACCACTATGGAATTTTATATGAAATACTCAAAAGTGACGCCACGTTTGAGTACTGCCAAATGACCTACTCTTTTAAGTTCTTTTCAATTAATAAATAGAAGTTCTGTACAAAAAATACTGCAATCTACATCTTAGTAATAATTTCTTCGTGCATTATGTCGTGCATAATGTTAAATAATTTATTTTAACTACAGTCATCATCCCAATTAAACTTACGTATTCCTCAGCCACGTTGAGCAGGTGGTCCTTCGCATCGAGCACATTATCCTCGTCGCCAGTAATGACGACGATGCTGTCGTCCCCCTGGCGCGGGAAGCGGATGTCCACTTTGTACTCGTCCATGATCTTGCGGATGTTCTTGCCGCGCTGCCCGATCAGGCGTCTGTGCACGCGCGGGTCGATGTCTACCTCTTCGCGGTATTGGTTGTCCTAATCAAATTTAATCAATTATAACCACTAAATAAAAAAATGTAAAAACAGATTTCCACCGATTTCTCCATGATCCCATCATCAGACTCCACTTGGTGCCAACGGGACCAATTTGGGGTTATCCCCGTTCGATAAAAATAAAAACCGGCCAAGAGCATGTCGGGCCATGCTCAGTGTAGAGTTCCATAGTTATTCAAAAACGGCTAGGCCGATTATGTTTGAAATAGTTTTATTTTAAAGTATTCTGTAATTCATGATATTATTCATATTTTATGGACCTACGGATCACAAGTTAGAGAGGAGGAACACATCTTTTTTCTTCTGGAGCGATTACCTCTGAAAATATTGACTTTAGAAGAAGACTTTCTTTTAAGACCCTTATTCTTTTTAAGAGACCTATTCAATGATACCCCACACTATAGGATTACAGCAAATAAAAAAATCATGCCCACTTCACCAGTTGGGAAGCTACCTACCCGAAAAAAAAAATGTCTAAGCTCTGAAATGGAATTCGAGATCAAAAATGTAAACAATCTATGACAATGACATGACATTACAAAGTCAATGTTAAAGTGACATTCCAGGGATATAAAACGTTTTATATCGAATGTAGTTTTTAACACCTTTGTAAATTAACGTCGCATTTTGAGATTGGTTTTTTATTTTATTTTATTTAACTCTTCACTTACAACTATCCTTACAGGTACTAAACCTATGACAATGTTTTATGTGTAGATGTAGATACGCGAAAGTCAAAGTATGTTCGATACGCAAAGTATCACAATCGTTAACATATTTTTGGATATGACAATAAAAAACATACATCTGAGTGTCGACGGTTCCCGATTACAAAAATAAAACCTAGAAAATTTGCTAGAATGATGTAAAAAATAATCAACATAATCAATGTTTGAAAACTAATGTCGTGTTACTTATAGTCGGGGAACGAATTTCAGTCTACATCTTAGTTACGATAGAATCCATTTCGATTAAAATATGAAAATGATTGATTTGTAGGTAAAAATACTAAAATCTGTATACTTTGTAATGCTAAATTTTAGGACTAAAAATTCATAAAACAGTCATTTGGTGCACCCTCTTATTTAGATTTTTGAAGTACATAGTTATAAATGCGAACCCTCTTAAATGGTTCTTAGTGTAGTTACCGTATTAAATTACGAATAAACTAGTTATTGTTATAATTACGAACCAAATGTTTAAGATTTCTTATCATTGCCAGTAGTATAAATTAAACACCTTACATTTTATTAAAAGTAGCGAAATATACCATTTTTTTTTTTATATTTCGCTTAATGTTTTGTATTAAAACTTTGTAAAATATTTAAAAATTCTGCGTACCGTCAGTGACGGTAAATACGCATTTTTTAAAAGTATTTGAATGATTTTAGATTACCCCCCTCTCGTGATTATTTTTTTGTGGTGGTATCCCATTTGTTTACATTTTTGATCTCCAATTCGATTTCACACCTTAGTTTTTATTCTACCACTTTGTTGGCATGCTTAATATGTATACAAGTACCGAATTGCAGATTTCTAGTATTAACGACCACTGAGCTATGCTGCGCACAGACGGACATGGCGAAACTATAAGGGTTCCGTTTTGCCATTTGTACAGTCAAGGACATAAATATGTATATAATTTTAGACTATGCTCCATACATTAAGTAAAAAAGTGTATACATAATGTATGCCCTTGACTGTACCTACACACGGCACATTCGTTCAGCAGCTACGAACTATGACGGCAACATATACAAGCGTCTTACCAGCTGATGAACTATGGCCATGATGGCGTCCTTCGCCTGGTGAGCCTTGTCCTCGTAGCCCTGGATGGTGATGACGTCATCGTCGGGCTCGCCCCGCTTCGGCAGGTTGATTTGCACGCCGTAGTCGGTGCGGATCTTCGTGATCACTACGCCGCCCTTGCCGATCACCAGCGGATGGTATTCGGGGTCCACTTTGAATTTCAGCTCGTATGACCTGATGTAGTGTGGAAATGTTTGAAAAATGCCTTGACGAGGATATAAGGGTTTAATAATGGTCTCATCGGAAGATAAGCGCTGGCTCACGCCAGCAACATGCTGAGGTGAGACAATTTCGTGGCACCTTTTTTGTATGTTGTACCTATTATGTCCTTTTGTCTTTGTCTGTGTATTAAGCATAAATTATTTTCCATTTCTATAATATTATATACTTGGAGTGCCAACCTCTTAGGCACAGATACTCGCCCAGCTATCAGCTATCACCGCCGGGCGAGTATCGCCGTGTCTCTTTTTTTACACGAGAGTGAAAAAAAAGAGACACGGCGAGTATCTTTTGTTCGAGTTTATAGCTGATAGTTCATAGCTTACTAGCTCGCGGTGAGACCAGTGCCTTAAAGGTGTCGTGAGCTGTTGCAGTTCAGGGCGCCAAGCTATTGGTCCTGGAGTTTAAACGTTTAACAAAGGCAAAGTCATGTTTTGAAGTATGGATTATATTGGCTACAATAAGCTCCTTTATAATAAATAAAAAATGGGAATATTTAAATTTATAGTTTTTAAACAAAGACGATTTATCATTTTGTTATTCAGCGTTTTATTTTAAAGAAAAATAACAGTAACAATAACAAGTCAACAGTCGTAGTATTACAAAAATATGCAGACTGTTTCATTATACAGCCCTCATCCATATGTATGAGGGTAATGACGACACTCGCAATATGACGTCTATTTTAAACAAATGTCTATCACGACGCGCAATTACAAGTTATTATGAGAGGCCGTTGGTAACACGTACACAGATAAAGAGAGGAACCCTTGTACAGTTACTATTAGCCTTGCACAACTGCTAACAATTTATATGCAGAAGTGTTAGGCAAATAACTTGGTTGCTAACTTGCTAGTCTTTATATTTTCCCTGAAAAATATTTCAGTATACCACCTACCTTAACGCTCTATCTTCCTTTTCTTTTTCCATCTCGACGATTTTCTCGGCAAGTGCTTCTTTCGCCTTTTCAACATTCGTTGGCGTTCCTGTTACCTGTTTCAACAAAATTATACGTTGTATTCAATCTTTGGGGGAGGTTTATGTTCAGCAGTGGACGTCTTTCGGCTGATATGATGATGATGATACGTTGTATAGAGAACTAAGTCTGCAGAAAGAAAGTAGAATCTGGGTCCGCAGTGTAAAAGTTAAAATTGAAAAATTAAGGAAAGTATTTAATCATAAATAAAATTCTTAAATCATAAATCCTTTAAGTATGTTCAACATGTAGGTTTTTATTAAACAGATCAGCTACAAACATAATAATAAAAATCAATGAATTGTTTAATTGCAGGCACACGAACAATCGCAAGTACTTTCAAATCTCATGAATTTATCAATTATATAACATTAACTTTGAACATTGGATAGGGCCCTGACCTTCTTTTAACTTATGCCTTGTTCACAATATGCGACACAATGAAACTGGTTGTTTGTGATAAAAATGAGTACCTATACAAATGCAGATCCACCTTTTCATTTGCCTTAGCAGTTGATTTGTCCTTTATGCAAATACTTATTAGACAAATATTCATTTTCTACTTACTCATAAGTTAACTACATTATGGCAAAATCTGCTAATTCAAATGGAAATATGTCTAATTGACTTACAGCCGTATTCATAAAAAGTTAGAGGACTGTTGAAGGGTCCTTCAGAGACGGATGTCAAAAAACGTTATTCATAAACGTCAAATAGCGCTAATCAGTCCCTCAACAGTTCATTATCTCATGCTCAAGTTACGAGCTCGTGCACCCTACTTTATCTCCTCATTAAGCCTTATTTTACAAGATGGCGGCCATCATTTCGAAAAGCTGTTTTTGACATGAGCGCAAGTCGAGATGTTTTTAACGTGTGCGTGTGGACTGAGGGACCACTTTTATTTGAATGGTGTTTGGTATGATGGTGTTTGGTGAAAATTTAGTAGTAGTAGAGTATTATTTTGTAGAAAAATCCTGGAATTTGTAAAGAATTCACTAAAAAGTTATACACCCAAACGTATGGTCCCTCAGTTCACACACTGAACCTTACACTTCTGGGCAAGTGTTTAATATGCTGGCTTATTTTAATGTTATAGATTTAGTAAAAATATATTTAAACCTTAACCTACTGTGTCAGGTTTACCCACAAACTTGTCATTTCCTAAAATGCTCATTTTATAAATAACATCCTACATGACAAATTGTCCTACATATATTACTAGCTTTTATCCGCGACTTCCTCTGCGTTAAATCTTTAGAAACAATATTTATATGCCTATGACCTTATTAAATTCCATCTAAATTCGTTTAGCGGTTTAAGCGTGAAGAGGTAACAGAGGGATCGCTCACTAATATTTCAAGTTCGGGTGCGCAAGTGGGTTAATTTTCCTTAAATCGCGGATTCGACGGGATTAATGCCTTCTAGGGAGTAATGAAAATACGTACTGTATTACGCCTACTAACAAAACACAACCTAGGCCCCTAGTGCCCGGCAGTCCTGCTCTTCCTGGCTACGGTAGCGGCCAGAGAAACAGGGCAAGGGGTGCTAAGAATCACCGGCACCTATCCGGCTACCCACCCCCACGACGATTGGCCCTGGTAACACACAATATCCGCACTATGAGGGCTGACGAAAAGATTTACGAGCTGGAAGAGGAACTGAGCAAGTTACACTGGGACATAGTCGGGCTATGCGAAGTCCGTAGAGAAGGGGAGGACACCGTAACCCTGAAGTCCGGTAACTTGCTCTACCACCGGGAAGGCGACCAACAGTCCCAAGGTGGTGTCGGGTTTCTCGTCCACAGGTCCCTCGTAAACAACATAATAACCATCGAAAGTGTGTCGAGCAGGGTGGTATACCTGGTACTCAGAATATCCAAAAGATATTCGCTAAAGGTCATTCAGGTATATGCACCGACCTCGTCACACTCCGATGATGAAGTAGAAGTTATGTATGAGGACATAAGTAAGGCCATACATACTTCTAAAACCTACTTCACTGTTGTTATGGGGGACTTCAATGCAAAGTTGGGCAAGAAAAGCGGTGATGAGTTGAGAGTGGGGCAATTTGGCTATGGACGACGGAACCATAGGGGACAGAGGCTGGCCGACTTTTTGGAGAAAGAGGGACTCTTTATGATGAACTCTTTCTTCCAGAAGCCGCCTCAAAGGAAATGGACCTGGTTGAGTCCCGATGGTTCCACGAGAAATGAGATAGACTTCATCATGACCGACAGGAAACATATATTCAGTGATGTGTCTGTGATCAACAGGGTGAAAACCGGTAGCGATCATCGAATCGTCAGGGGCTCACTGAATATCAATGTTAAACTTGAAAGGTCCAGCCTGATGAAGTCTACGCTCCGTCCCACTCGAGCCCATATCCAAAACCCCGAAAGCTTTCAACTTGAGCTCTCTAACCGCTTTGCTTGCCTTGAGGACTTGGCATCAGTGGACGAGATCAACGACGGGCTAGTACAAACTGTCCATATGGTAGGGTCTAAATTTTTTAGACCGCGCCGTAAAGATAGACCTCAAAAACTGACCGTTCAAACTTTAAACCTCATGGCTGAACGACGCTCGCTACAGCTGCAATCTTCGGATGACGCGGAGTCATATAGGCAGCTCAATAGACGCATATCCAAGTCCTTGCGACATGACGTGCGTCTCTTTAATACTAACCGTGTTAAAGAGACAATCGAGCGAAACCAAGGCTCCAAAGTGTTTGCAAAGGACAAGTCTATTGGGCAAAGCCAGCTGACAAAGCTGAAACGGGGAGATGGCAGCATAGCGTCAACAAAAGCAGAGGTTTTAGGTGAGATCGAGAGGTTCTATGGACAGTTATATACTTCGGTCGCAAAGCCCGTTGACAGTTTGGTAGGAGATCCAAGAGCCAAGCTGTCCCGACACTACACCGAGGATATCCCGGACATCAGTCTGTACGAGATTAGGATGGCCCTGAAGCAGTTTAAAAACAACAAGGCGCCGGGCGATGACGGAATCACTTCAGAGCTTCTGAGAGCGGGTGGTACACGCTTCGGGGCGGTTCTTAAAGTCCTCCAGAAGCTCTTTAATTCCGTCTTGTCCGAGGGCAAAACGCCTGAAACATGGAACCGAGGCGAGGTGGTGCTGTTTTTCAAAAAAGGTGATAACAGCCTTTTGAAGAACTATAGACCCATCACGCTTCTGAGTCATGTTTATAAACTGTTTTCAAGGGTCATCACGAACCGTCTCGAATACAGACTTGATGACTTCCAGCCTCCCGAACAAGCTGGATTCCGAAAAGGCTATAGTACCATAGACCACATACATACGCTGCGACAAGTTATACAGAAGACCGAGGAGCATAACTTGCCATTATGCTTAGCGTTTGTGGACTATGAAAAAGCCTTCGATTCGGTAGAAATATGGGCAGTGCTTGAGTCTCTTCAGCGATGCCACATTGACTATCGGTACATCGAAGTGTTGAAGTGTTTGTATAGCAACGCCACAATGTCGGTCCGAGTACAGGAGCAGACTACGAAGGCTATTCCGTTGCGAAGAGGCGTAAGGCATGGAGATGTTATATCTCCGAAACTGTTTACTGCCGCAATGGAAGATGCCTTTAAGCTCCTGGAATGGCAAGGACTTGGCATCAATGTGAACGGCGAAAACATCACTCACCTTCGGTTTGCCGACGATATCGTAGTCATGGCAGAGTCGACGGAGGAACTCAGCAAAATGCTCAATGACCTTAACCGGGTTTCTCAACGGGTGGGCTTGAAAATGAACATGGATAAGACGAAAGTTATGTCAAATGCCAATGTTGTGCTCACCCCGGTTTCTGTTGAAAACTCGGTACTCGAAGTTGTTGACTCGTACATCTACCTAGGACAAGTAGTCCAATTAGGTAGGTCCAACTTCGAGAAAGAGGTCAACCGCCGAATCCAACTCGGTTGGGCAGCGTTCGGGAAACTACGCGATGTCTTTTCGTCCGACATACCTCAGTGCCTTAAGACGAAAGTCTACAATCAATGTGTGTTACCAGTGATGACTTACGGCGCCGAAACGTGGTCCTTCACCATCGGCCTCATCTCTAAACTCAGAGTCGCACAAAGAGCTATGGAGAGGGCTATGCTCGGAGTTTCTCTGCGTGATCGAATCAGAAATGAGGAGATCCGTAGGCGAACTAAAGTTACTGACATAGCCCTCCGGATTAGTAAGCTGAAGTGGCAATGGGCAGGCCAAATTGCACGCAGAGCAGATGGTCGATGGGGTCGAAAAGTGCTCGAGTGGAGACCACGGCTAGGCAAACGCAGCGTAGGACGTCCACCCACAAGATGGACAGACGACCTTATGAAGGTCGCCGGGACACGCTGGATGCAGGTTGCATCTAACCGGTACATGTGGAGGTCCAGAGGGGAGGCCTATGTTCAGCAGTGGACGTCTTATGGCTGAGATGATGATGATGATGATGATGAGATCCCATAAAGGATCTGCCCGATGTGGAATTTAGACGCCTGTATAGATTTGAAAAGGCCACAATCAATTTCATTGTGGAATTGGTGCGGGCGGACCTCATGAAGGACCGGAGAGGCGCCGGCCTAACGCCGGAGTTGCAGGTATTGACTGCAATACGATGCTGGGGACGCAGAGAGGTAAGCATAGTTATTCTACTTTATTAACCTGCGATAGAACTATATTTTCTTAACATGATAAGAGAGACGTTTTACCCGTCTTCATTTCCAGGTCCAAGATGATGCTGCACAGCTACACGGGCTCTCACAATCAACAGTGAGCAGAGTGTGCGCAGCAGTGGCGCGAGCTCTGGCCAAACACTCTGCTCACTATATAAAAATGCCTGCAAACGCGGCAGAACGCGAAGAGGCCTGCCGTCGTTTTTACGCCCTGCGGGCCTTTCCATCCATCATTGGGTGCATCGACTGCACCCATGTTAGGATTAAAAAAACTGGGGGCGATGCCGCCCAGTATTATATAAACAGGAAAGGATATTATTCCTTAAACGTACAGGTAAATAATACTGTATTACTTATTGCTATCATGTCTCTACCTACTACCTATACTGATGTTACTCGTATTATAACTAACTATATATATTTTATTATTTTAAGGTTACATGTGATGCCACTTTGAAAATCACAGACGTTGTGGCGAGGTGGCGCGGCAGCACGCACGATGCCCGAATTTTCAATGAGTGCTCGCTAAGGGAACGATTTGAAGCGGGAGAGTTCCCTGGCAAGAGTCTCCTTGGAGATTCGGGCTACAAATTGGAGCCGTACCTCTTGACCCCTGTGCTAAGGCCCCAGACACAGGCGCCAACATCGCCACACGAAACACCGTGGAGCGATGCTTCGGGGTATGGAAATCCCGGTTTCGTTGCCTGCAGCAGGGCATGTCTGTGAAGCTGGCGAACACGAAAAACACGATTATCGCCCTGGCCGTGCTTCACAACATTGCCATCGCGTGCAACGAACCGGTTCCAGGTAAATATATTACATATGTACCTATTCAAAATATATCATATTTATATATAAATTCTGCCGCATCGTCGATACGGACGAATTTCCAGTAGAAAGTATATTCCACCGCAACTGTGTAAAATTAGCATTTCCTTTTAAATAAACACGTACCTAACAAATTACATCAAAATCGGCTTAGTGGTTTTTTAAGTGCGACTACGATTTTGTAAATCTTTGAAATCTTTTAGCATAGTGTGGCATGAACCACGACAAGCGATTCTCGTCTTATAGGTAAGATATATAGGTAGGATCGTTGATATATTTTCAATTTAGGTGTTCTGATTTGTCTCATTATTTATATGAATTAATTATGACCAGATGCTGATGAAAATGCTGTAGAAGAGCTGGTGGTCCCCGCGCGCAACAGGGCGGCAAACAATGCGCATCTCGGGGCTTTCATTCAGCGTTACTTTTAATAAAGATATTGAAATATTCAATGTACCTTTTTATCTGTTCAGATATTACTGAATTCAGTGGCCGCTCCGATATCGGAGGGCGACTACATGAATGAATTTCCTTGACTGTATCTAACAGCAGCCAATAAAAAAATGATAATGCAAAATGCTACAATATTGCACGGAAATCCATGTTTTGTTTTAATAACTCTTAAATTATACGTTATCTTGATTGTATTGTTAAGCTAATCTGGATCAAAATACACATTATAGGTATAAATTTTCCAAATACGAATAGTTTCACTTGTAGACGCATTTAAAGTTGCAGACAAAGTTGTAGCCAAAAGCTGCAACATTGCCCCGATCTATGGTAATAGAAGGAGTATTTGAAAATGGGAACCATTTGTAAAGTCATAGCAAAAAGTACATCACAGCCAAGGTGTCAATAGAAAATACATAATAACGACTTACGCATATTTTTTACGACGTAGGCAAAGTTGTAACGTGTTCTACGACATTTCCATAAATCCTTTTAAGGATAGCTAGGGCTGTGCCAAATAAAAGACGCAAGAGTATTAAGACGAAAATGGGTCATTTTTAAGTATTGTTCATTAAAATACAAATGGCAAGAATCTACATGCCTATCTTTAATAGATTTACAATACATGTTTTTAACATTTCTACTTTGAGAGTACCTACTTCATATTGATAAAACAAAATCACTGAACAGTGACAACCCTAGACCAGGCAATTTTGGGACATGTAAATTCAATTAAACCATTCCCAACATTGCCTCTCGTCATTCTGGCCTCAAATGAGCATGTTTACATGAAAACCTGGAAAAACCATCGAAGAGAGCATTGTTACTTTCCACATCCATCTATCACATTACTAACTTTTTACCAGTAGTAACAAAAGTTTTGAGCATACCACAAAAACACGTGGCTGTTTTCCAAGCGTTGATACTGGTTTACTTCAAAACTACCTGTTTCTATGAAATCATAAATTGAAGTCGGTAGCCAGATAAATTCTACTTTTACCATTCTTAGAAGTAAAAAATAGATAACGATTTAGTACCTAGAAAAGGTTTTTCCAAAACAGGCAAACTTGTGGCAGGTTGGCAGTTGTTGCATTTTACGGTACTTCAAGAATGCAGTAAAGAAAATTCGTTTACGTATCATTTCGAACTTTGTCACATTGACAAGCAATATCCAAGTTGCTAGGAACCTCCTATTATTGTCACTGACAAACTACGAAATAGTACATCATCAATTTCCTTGACTGTACCATAATTACTAACAGGAAAAAACTTGAATATTTAATTAACCTGACTAACTGCCAGGCATGTGCTTTTGGCTGAAGGTAAAGGTCACTCTTTGACACTCCGATTAGTTGAATGCTCAATGAATACTTATAGTGAAAGTTAAAAAATATAACAATCCAGTGAATGAAATGAAACAATGACAACAGTTTATACAGCATATATTATTTAATTACATATTATTGACATTTCAAATATTTATCAGGGTTTGTGGTCTACAGTAGACTGACAGTGGAGAAAATGTGATATATCTAATAGTCTACCTCTATGAAAATAAAACATTAGACTATTAGATATATCACATTTTCTCAATCACATGCACAATGCTACAACCAACATTACATAAAATTGGCTAATTTATTTTTTAACCAACACGAACTCACCAATGAAACATCTTTTCAAAAATGTTACATCTTAAAATCAGACACAATTTTAATGTGTATGGAAAATAATGTAGAAAAAAATACTGCCAATACTAAAAAACCCAACACTATCTAACACATTAGTCTCACAGTCTATATCTAGCTTGTTCCTCTATCAGACAAACTACCGGATCCAAAGCAGGTGGTAGAGTCAAACATTTCTCTGCCCTGTTAAAGAATGATTGGCTCTGTATATGACATGCTCCCAGACTGCAGACTGAGGTCGGCCAATGAATATTATAAGTTGAAACCAAAATCCTTATCGAGAAATAAGAGGCAAAAAGAAGAATTTTGGCATAAGATGAAAGTAGGTATCACCTACTTTTTATTATTATAATACTCAATTTTCTTCATAATTAATTCCTCTTTCAGTGCCAGAATTCTTTTTTTTTGCCTCTCATTTTCCATTTGGATTTTATGAAGCTCTTCCCTGCACCGAATTTGCGCAGCAGCTATATCGGCGGTCAGCTGTGCAGCTTCTGGCTTCAATTTCTGAAATTATATGCAACTGATTAGATTTGGGCAACTATTGAATAATGCCTTGGTTTTTAATTAAATTATACATAATATGCAACCATAGTACAGCAAAATAAATACAGCCAAAATGTACCTATTAATGTTAAGGAGATAAATTAAAATTCAAAACAAATGTACCTATATCCTCCTGCTGCCTAGACAAAAAGTTTGCCAGTGAATTTTGGATTAATAGTGTAGGAAATAGAATAGAATTTCTTTTGTTTCAGTAGACCTATTAATAGGCGTCTGGCTGGCAGGAGGTAACACTGTTGATGACTGTACTTATGTTTTTCCTAAATTTAAAAATTTAATTTAATTGAAAATACATCAATATAATTAGAAAAGTCACAATAGACAAAAAAGTAAGCACCTTTCTTCTCCTTGTATCTAGCCCCGAAGAGCATGGCTGCTGGTTGGAGGTTGGTACTCTTTCAGCAACCTCTGGATGGTAGTCTTCTGGCTGGAGGGTCTGTGGCTGCACCTCTGGCTGCTCCACAGGTGGGATTTCGACTAGGGCTTCTTGGTTTGGCAATTTTGGCACTTCAGATTTTGGCTTGCTTGCCACTAAAATTCTGATCTGAAAAATTATAATAATTAAATATTTCTTTACATAATTAATATAATTAACAATCCATCTTTCTAACTTATCATATTATTATTATGAGATCATACATAAGCTACATTTCAAGGACAATGTAGCAAACATAATTGTTATGGAATTTAACTACACCTACATTTGATATATTGCAGAAATATAATCATGTCTTATCCTTCAAGTTGCCTATCAAATAAATGAAATTATAAAAAAAACTATTGTGGGTGCTATATATAATTAAATATTCCTTTCATCATCTTTGAACATAAGTTTTTCGTAGACTTCATTAGAACATTATACAGTTTATTGTGGTATAAGTACAATCTTTATTGAGATAATTTAATTTTGTATTATTGACTTTCATAATCATAAGTAATAGGAATAGAGTGGGATAAAAAATAATTGAACATAATTTATAGTCAGTCGATAGATTTGCTAACAGTAGGTTTGTAAATAAGTAGTGGTAAAAAGTAATGTACAGTATCATTATGTAATTTAGATAACTAATTCATTACTTTTTGATCTAGAACAAATGAACACACGCTATGGTATAAATGAGCAAAAAACAAGCACCTATCAATAGTTAATATAATACTTGTAGATACTGGCACTGAAAACCATGACTTACTTGAGACAATTGTGGATTCTTTCTTTATTGTATCATTTTAAGAATAAATAATATAAGACCCCACAGTAAAACGAAAACAATGAATTACCTACATCATATACATGACAAGTCTCATTAAACGTCAAATTTGGCACGTTCTAAAACTAAACATTTTCAGGTTGTAAAACCAACCAAAAACAAATCTTTGCCTTTATGTACTAGATAACTAAAATGTGTATAATACCTAATTAACTTGATCACAAAACATGTATCTAGTTAACAAAGTACCTAGGTACTAGGTACGCACCTGGTTGACAGTGTCTGAATCAAATTCATTCATGTCTGTCTCGAATTCCAGCGGCAACCATGCCTTTAAATCGTTGGCGCCCGTGGGGTCCTCTCGTGGCGGCGGGCCGCCACCGGTTTTTGATATTAGTCTTCGTTGAAGACTCTGACTATGCACGAAATCTTGGCCAAAGTATACCTTCACGATATCCGAGGGTTCATCATTAGGCGGCAACAGGAGGTGGACGTCGTAGGTCTGCATGAGCTCGCGCCGCTTCTGCCCCGCCAGCAGTCGGTGCAGCTCGTTGGCGCCCGTGGGGTCCTCTCGTGGCGGCGGGCCGCCACCGGTTTTTGATATTAGTCTTCGTTGAAGACTGATCTTCTTTTTTTCTGCAGCTTTAATTGTGCCCCATTGCGTTTTTAATTGGGCCACATTTCTTAACGCACCATTACGCATTTGGTTGAAGCTAAAAGTGATAGGAAGATGACATTTATTAGATCATAATGTGTAGTAGGTATGTCCCTTAAAAGTTGATGAGCTGAACACTACAAACCTTTCTGCAAGATCAGCCCATGCGGCGACCTTACGAGTGTTGGTGTTGGTATCCGTGTTTTTATTTTCCAACACCGATACCCTTTCTCTCACCAGTTCTTGTAGCAACATCTGCGGGCGTAATGTAAATCGTTGAATTGATAGTTATAACTTCGCAAACATGTATTATAATGCCGTGCCGACCATAAGAAAATCATATGATTTTTTACCTACCTTATCTTCTACGGTCCAATTTTCATTTCTTTTCCTTGGATTCATTTTTTAACAATATAATAACAAAATCACGAGTCGTAACAAATTAAATTTTGCGATTTGCCGCCAAATGTCAACTTTGTCAACTGCAGCTGTCAAATTAAAAAAAAAAGTAGTGATGTTCTTACATTTTTCATCCAGATTTGTCAAGATGGCAACATAACAAATCCAATCGGTAAATTAACGGCATATTAGTTAATATAGGTTTAGTGAGCGTTTATGAATCAACATTTAGATAAACAGTTCATTAGGCTTAATCAGTGTATTAGTTAATGAACAGATCAAACCTCCATTAAGGAATTTTTATGAATACGGCTGTTAGAGTTCAGAAATTATGTACTTTGGGTAGGAACCTTGTAGGCAGGAGGATATACATAATTTTCAACTAAAAGGTAGCACTTGAAATGGTCAACAATAAGACAGTATTAGCATAACGACACCACAAAAATTAGTTAATATTAAATACCTATCAAACGCCTAAGTGGTACCACCGCCAACACGAATACTATGCAGTTATTGTACTGTCTTTAATGTGTTGATTTGTGTTTGGCGTTTGTATAAAGAGTAGACGCTATGATAAATTATTTTAAACATAAGAGTTTTGTAACCTATATAGTCTGGTAAACCAGTTTATGACCGGCTGACCGGAAAAAGTATATCCATTCCTCTTTTTGAGGTGGCAATATTAGCATAAGAAAAAGCCAGTATAACTCTGACTATGCACGAAAGACTACATATATATGTAGTTTTTTTATAAACCTATATATATACATATATATTTACTAAACCTATACGGCTAACAACCTTATTCATAATGGTCTCCTAACCTAACAAGCCGCTAAGTATTGT
>JALPQI010021633.1:0-20043 GCA_025490895.1 Thaumatotibia leucotreta
ACGAATGAGGTTCAAGAGAGTTACTATTAAAAATTACGTCAAATAAAGGTGCATTTAGACCAAACGAGCTTTCGCTCATTCTATCACCCACTCTACGAAATTCGTTCGTTACACAAAACGCGATTCGTCGAAATTCGTTGATTTCGTAGAGTGGGGGATAGAATGCGAATGCTCGTTTGATCTAAATGTACCATAAGATGAAATTGTAAGTTCGAATAGGCAAAACTAGTTAGTATATTATGCTAAATTAAACATACCCGAGGTAACGCTTCGATCAGTCCGCTCATTTTACGGATCGTCTCCTTTTTGCGAAATATGATGAAAGTGAGCGTTTCTCGGAACAAAATTATTTACGAAATACCTATTATATTAAATTTGACTTTTTACCGGCTGCTTTTTAGTGAAGGGTGGAAAACGCGAGGTTATATTAAAAGCTGCCTTCATCGTGACATTGATGATGTAAAATTACACTAGTTACTACAAACGCTGTAGGTAAAGGGCTTCAAACGTCGGAATGTAATTAATACGTACCTACGCGAAATAATCCGTTATCGTATTTTATTTGGTTAGTATTTTTTTTTGGTTTATATTCGGTTACCGCCAGGATTACACATGAAATAAAACTATGAAAACGGATAAACGCGCGTATGAAGAATGAATTTCGCGGAATGTAGTTAAAATTAGTTAATATACGCGAGTTTATCCGTTAACATAGTTTTATTTCAATACTAGTAACGTTTTACTATAGTTACAACAAAAACAGAAAATCGCCTCGAATCTGCGCTGTTTAAAATGTAGGTAAGTACTTGGATATTCTTGTAGACAAAAAGGTTATTTGTATTTATATTTCAGAACAGGTTCGGTGTACACAGAGCAATTAAGTCTTTTCCTCCGAGTAAATATTTGAACTGTACCTACTCTTGCTGCCACTTCAGTTACAAGAATTATCTTACAATACATTAGTCTATGTATATTATACATTTTCATCACACTTGCTGTCTAAGCGCGCCATTGCTTGCGCGCGTAGCGGGAGTAATAGAAAAGTGATATTCCCTAGGGAGTAATAGAAATGTCAGTACGTCATTTATAGTACATTGTGCATCAAGGGAGATAAGTACGGAATTACTAACGAGAGTGTTAGAAGCCCGACGCCGTTAGGCGGAGGGCTTTTATGACTCGAGTTAGTATTCCGCTTACCGACCGTGATGCATACAATGTTTTTCATCACACTTGCCGACAAAAAAATAAGTTTTAAGACATAACATTATTAAATGACGTACTGACATTTCTATTACTCCCTAGGGAATTTCACTTTACTATTACTCCCGCGGCGCGCGCAAGCAATGGCGCGCTTAGGCAGCAAGTGTGATGAAAAAAATATTATGTCGTAAAACTTATTTTTTTGTCGACAAGTGTGATGAAAAACATTGTATGCATAACGGTCGGTAAGCGGAATACTAACTCGAGTCATAAAAGCCCTCCGCCTAATGGCGTCGGGCTTCTAACACTCTCGTTAGTAATTCCGTACTTACCTCCCTTGATGCACAATGTACTAATGTATACATATTTTACTGTCAAAGGGCGTCTCACGTCTATGGGATATGAAGGGAAAGTACCTTAAATATTCTAGAGAGGATATTTTGCTGAAAGAAATCTTTGTTATTTTTAAACGAAAATAAAACTGAATTCAAAGTTTTCAAAAAAAAAAAACTTGCTTCACCCGGAAATCGAACCAACAAATTTTTTTTTCGAATTTGGAACCAAACATTTCTGGTATTTTTTTTAGTTTTAGATACTATGTTCTTATAGAAAAATTGTTTTTTAACCATTCTTTCAAATGACATCATAAACTTACGAAAAAAAAATTTTCGTATTAAAGTAAGTTCGATGCCTAGAAAAAGCTGGATTTTTTAAATGCAGTATTATTTATTTTTCTAAATAAAATAAAGTCTTCTCTCAGCGCAATATCCTATCTACGATATTTAAGGTACTTTCCTTTCATGTCCCTATATGTATAATTATATATATCATCATAGTGGACTGAGAGAGGATCACAATAATATTATATGCAGAATGCAATGAATGACAGAATGGTGTTGTGATTCTCCGTCTCAAAACGTCTTCTAAAAATTAATGATATAGGTACCTATATTACTGTAATTTGAACTCATTGTGTAGGTTGTATTTGTTTTGATGATGAGATGTAATAAGAAACGTTTCAGGCAGATGGATTTCATCTATCTGATAATTATATTTTATATATCAAACAAAATTCTATCCAGAGTTGTTTTCAGTTGCTTACGCCAGAATAACAATCCTCGGATCTTCGGATATATCCGTCACAAAAGTATCACTATCCTTTTAAAGAAAAGGACAGCTACTATTTATCTCACAGATATTTTATTCGGAGATTTTGAAACAGGACCTTCCTTAGAAAAGGAAATGCCCGTCCTAGCGTTTCTAATAATCCTAGAACAATGTGCAAACCAAATTCAAAAAGCCAATCAACTTGTCTGAAACTTCGGGAACTTATTCTGTCTCTCTCACAATTACAGTTCATTCATTAACCGTGAAAGGGACAAGACTAAAGTTTCAGTTTCGAGCAACTTAGTTCACAGTCCACAGCGGCGAAGTGTTTAAGTATTTAAGACTTAAGTGGGTCTAATCTTGCTCAGACTGGCCTCTCAGGAACCAGGTAGCACGGATTATGCTAAAGTAAGATGTTAGTGGACCTTAATACCTCATCAGACGTTTCAAGATGCTGTAGATAAACATATTTTATGTAGAAAATTATCATGTTACACATTCATTGGACGCTCGTACTCGTACATACGTAATTTATATATTATTTGCATTTTGTATAAAGCAAAACATTCGCTTTTAGTAGTTCAATATAAGTTTATTAATTGAAGGGAGAATAATAGAATATCAATATACAAAGAAAGCTTTTCCATTAATTCACGTATGCGTTCATTCGTCTAATGTACATCATTAAATTGAATGAAAAATACTTTGAAATGTGGTACGAATTTTCGTTATAATTATAAATATAATACATGCTGGTGAAAACGCCTTTGTGGAAAACATTATTTTCCTACGAACAAAAATAAAACATGGAAGCCGCACGCCATACTAAATTGCCTTTCAAAACGGCTCCTGAATTTTAGTTGACAAGTATCATGGCAATGCATCATGGCAATGAATTTCAAAATCAACCTATAAAAACTTAAATCGCCATTTAACTATAGTTGTGATTGGTCTATCAAAGTTCTGATAGGTTCTGCGACCATATATAACATGGACGTCTAACGCCAGCTCAAAAATGCCCCCAAAACCAATTGTTTAAATGTGCCAAGATGGGCAGGACATAGCGCTTTTCTTAACACCGCGCATAGTTCGGCGCAACATCTTTGACAAACTTATTTTCCCTATTGAAAAAGTTAAAACTACTTCTGAAACATGATATTTTCCCAAGGCCAAAGAGATATTGAAAAAGAATGGTCTTGCGACGGGCTTAAAATCCAATACCTGGAGCAATAAAAGACGGCTGCCGCTTTAAAGTCTCTTCCGTCAATTTGGCCGCAGGAAATAAATTGGAAGGCCAAGCGCAGCCGGCAGTAAGTCCGGCGTTAGGGGATTGTGCCCGCAGGCCATCGCAACAAGTGTATACTTGTAGATAAAATGAACCGCTTTGTCGTGCCTAAAGGCCTTTGATTTTGTACCTTTGATACGGCAACGGCAGGTTTGTATGTACTCAGATAAAAATATTCGGTCGTAAAATTGTCACTAATATCACTATCCTTCTCTCAAGTCATGAATATCAAAAAATGGAACTTTTATCCGACATATTAATTCATTGGGGATTGGAAAATGCGCCACTTTGGGTTAAATGTAGAATAAATTATGTAATTAGCTTATTGTATGCATCAATACACAATGCAATTTATTAAACACTATGTAACATAGTAAATATATTATATTATGTAACATAATTATGTTATATTTGAAGGTGTGCTTTGAAAACCGAATATCGAATTAAATAGAAGTTTGTAAAGAGTTTTTTCGTTTTGCTCTTATTTTTTTCCCTTTATATTTTGCCCTTGTTTCATAGCCACACTTTGAATATGTATTATTTAGTTTTAGTCCAACCTAAAATTATCTTGCTCAAACAGAACGCTGGTTTGCAAGAATGCCGGTATTTAACTACAAACGTTGGAAATATCTAAAGTGAAGTTCTGTAATATTTAGAAACACTGTAAAACAGGGGGACAATGTTATTCAACTTGAAAGACTAAGTATTCCTAATATGAAAATGCTGGTGTATCACCTATAGGTACCATTATTAGTGCCGAAAAAGAAAAACGAATGAATAATTTCTCAACCTAAATGTATAACATAATAATTCTTACCTGCTGCAATATTTGCACAAAATATTTTTTATCTTGGCTACAGTGGCAGAAATAACAAGCCCAAATATGTGGGTGGTGGCCGATAGAGCGTGCACGATAGGCTCTCGCAACGTCACCGGATACTAAAAGCCCACTTCGCTAGATTTCTGAGAACCCATCTGAGCTGGAAAATGGACGACGTTAAAATTCACGTTGCAATAAACGTCGTTTGTTTTTTATTTACTTCTGATTTGTGTATTAATTAATCAGTTTAATCCGATATGCGTATAAAAAGTAAGCACAAATAAAGTTCCGGACCGATTCATTCAACTGCACTTGAACTGAGTAGGTGCGGTATTATAGTCATGTCATGTATAACAAATAACAATTAACATTGTGTTATTTTGTAGAGAAACAGTATAGGTACATCTGATAAGTCTATTATTATACGGAATATACTGAAGCTTTGATAAATTGACGTATTTAATAGCCAAGCTATAATAATTTCGTGCATCTTCTAGCTTAAGAACCTATCCGTTGTCTGAAATCCGGGTACTCGCTTAATAAAGCTCGATGTAAATAAGGATTAAATTCCTCTTATCTCATGATCGATAAGCGCCCGCAGCTACACAATGTGTAGATAAAATTCCCGAATTTCTATGTACAATCAAAGGCAAAATAAGGAGTATATATAAATGCTCAATAATATGTCCCAGTGCATTTGATCCTGTGCAATAACTAATAAGGACGTCGTAACATATTAGAGGATTCTTTCGATACACAGTTTTGCACTTGACTGTTTAAACCTTATTTGCTGCCAGTAGATGTACAATCGTGCTCTAATCGTAAAAAGTTAAAGTCCACGATAGCATAAAGTCAACAGAACCTTTTTTATCATAGTTATTACGAGTATGTATGGGATATCTTGACATTGTGATGCTCTGAAAAGTTACGAAGTAAAAAAGGCTTGGTTAGAGGAAAGACTTTTGGAAAGCTCAATTACGAGAGGTCACATGGGAAATCGGTGGAATCTTGGAAATATATGAAATGACGCCAAAGGGAGTAGTATTCTGTTAGCGACAAATATGGATCACAGTCATCAAATCGGAATTCTGGTAGCATTTTTGGGCATAAGACCGCCTATTATTAACTTCAACATGTAATCATAATTATTTTACATTGTATTATGTATTTATCCATATACATATGTATAATCGATAGTCGATAAACGAGAAGTCTCCTATGACAGCTCAAAAATGCTACCAGAATTCCGATGTCTGGACTCATCACGTCATTGTACTTCTACTAAGTAGTATAGTTAAATGAATTCTAAGAATGACGTAGTATTCTTAATTTTATTAAGAGAGTGAAAGATGGTTCATACGATGTTGTACCTTAGTTTTCCATCGACACTTGAACAGATTTAAGAATTTATCCATACGTAAAATTTTTCACGGCGATCTAAGCTTACCCGTGTGTCTTGTCGTGACCCAAATTTTCAGTACTCGTAACGTAGTGACCGGAATAATATTCACTTCATCCTTCGTTTTCACGCACACTTAAACACGATTTATACCCTATCAACCTGAGCAAAATAGTTTTATGTTTATATTAAAATACTTTGTGTTGGGGTATATGTATGCTTTAGCGCAAATCAAATATATCTTATAATATAAATAATAGAATACAAACTTTATGTAAATTAAATTTGTTTCATGAAGGATAAAAAACACTGGCTACTTATTCTAGAACCTTGTTGAAATGACATGTAGTACGGGATTTCTTACCAGGGATCGGGTACTGGTTTTTCTCCATACAAAAGAACGGTTCGAATTTCGTTCTTTTTCGTTCTTCGGTATATAAAATTAAATAAATATCTTGGGACATCTTACAAAAATCGACCTAGTCCCACAGTAAGCTCAATTAAGGCTTGTGATGTGGGTACTAGGCTAGGCGACGATATATATAATAGATAGATACATATAGATGCTTACTTAGACTTAGACTTAAACAGCCATGACCAAGGAACAAATATTTGTGATAAATAAATACACAAGTAAAGCCCTCGCCGGGGTTCGAACCCGGAACTTCCAGCTTCGTAGGCAGGGTTACTACCAACTAGGCTACGGAGGCTGATAACTTCATTGTTAATGGAGTAATTTAAAATTACGATGTTTTAATTATATAAAATATTGAGTACTACGTACGTAAAAAGTACGATACATTTTAGAATATTGGGCTATTTCCAGATTTTTCTATAAAACAGGGTTTAATTCCTGTTTCTTACAATTTGATTTATAGCGTCGATTTGACATAGTTTCTGAGTGGGCTAGGGTTCCAATTTATTGATTGCACAAGTGTCACATAAAACCTAACGACCTTTTTCATAAACATCTAACTTAGCAAGCCACTAAGTATTATTTGTCCCATTCGGTCTTATCAATAAGTATGTTTGTAAGAAAGAACGGGACAAACATTACTTAACGGCTTATTAAGTTAGGAGACGTTTATGAATAAGAGGGTAAGTATTTTAATATTTAAATTTTCTGCAATCAAAACCTTAGGAAGGTTATAAGTTATAAAGATCACATAATTAACAAAGCAACGTGATTCTGCCTAGTTTAGAAGAGGAAAATAACATCCGTACTGAGTTGAGGAAAAGAGACTGGTAATGGGCTCATTCGGTCTTTTTCTGGGCGAAAAACATGTACCACATGTGTGTACGGCTGATTTATTGCGCAGAGGCGAGTGACAGTTTACGAGAATGCTTTTCGGAATCGGAATTTTTGGTATCGGAAGATACCTTTGCCGATTGGAGGATGCATAATATTTGTGCAACCAGAGAATAAAAATATTGTTTACGCGGAGCGCGCGTAAGTGATTTTAGGTATCATGATCTGATTGATCTTTTGTTTGATTATTCGCTTAAATAATAAACTGTTTTAGAAACCTTTGTATGATTCTCAAAACCTTTCCATTTATAGCCCACACGCTTATGTACATCGAAAAAAAAAATGTCGACTCCTCAATTACATGTATGGAGGGCCCCAAGCCCAATTATTATTTTTTATTTAGTAACATAATTATGTAGCGGTTTATACATCACATATCCTCACTAAATTTCATTACTGTAGCATTTATAGTTTCCGAGTAAACCGGCTGTGACAGACGGACAGACGGACATGGCGTATCTATAAGGATTCCGTTTTTGCCATTTCGGCTACGGAAAAACGACCCAGCTCTAACTTAGTTTCCTGTTTTTTATTTATTTGTATACCTTATATACTATGCATTATATAAGGTCCTAATTTATTAGATGCAGATATTTTTACATCTGATAGTACTCGGTCTCTGGAGTATATTAAACCGTGAAACATTATAGCTTTTACGATGTTTTTTTTGGAGAAAACAGAAAAACAAATATCCTACGTAAAAACACCCTGTTTTATGTGATTATTAAATGAAAACTCATTGAACAGATTCTAGTACCTTTTTTACGTACCACTTAACTGGAACTGGCCACTTCTCGTCGATAAATTAAATACTTGATTGTCAATGTCATGTTATTTTCCGTTGGATTGTGTCGTTTGATGATATGACAGACAGTGTTATTGTGACATGTGATAATGCACATGATGATTTTTTTAGACGAAATTAGAATTAATATTTTTGTTAGGAAAATGAAATCAAAAAAATTACATGAAAAGATTTTTTAATTTATATTTAAAGTTAATTATTTTAATGTAAAGTATCATGTGTTAAAATATCTGCAACTAATAAATTAGGACCTTATATATATGCTATGGTATACTTGCCGGAAAACTATGAGCGATTCAGGGTATGCTGATGTCTTTTTCAATTTTACTTTCTACTAGTCATATTTATTACCCTTAAAGCAATGGTACAACGTGTACGCTTCACTTTAATAAGTAATCAAGCAATAGTACCCCAGAGACAGATAGAAGGGGCTACGAATTCAAATTAGGAGGACATTCGGAAGCCGACTGCCGACTAAAATTCAGAATCAGAGGCTTGAATCAAGAGATATATTCAAATATTTTAAATTACATACCTAGCACTTTGTTGTAAGCTGTTTAAGTTACTTATTTTGTTGAACATAATCAGTAGACTCATTGATAGATTTTAAATACAACTTAAATTAATCTTACCTATATAGTCATTATATACTTCCGAAATACTTTTATATCCTTTTCAATATAATTTTATAATCTTCCTTGATAATCACTTATCATAACAATAGATTACATACTTATAGATAAACGAATCCGTAATCCATAAAAAATATAACGTTTTTCAAGAACTTCGAAATGCGTAAATTTCGAGGATTTCTTTCTGTCCCTAAAGTCTCCTTCGTTGGAGTTACAGAAGTTCAAAGTTCGTGGTAGAAGACCAGGGTTCAACGAGGCACGGTTATCGAAATATAAGTCTGTTGTATATTGAATAACATTAAATAAATATTCAAAGATGTAACGTGCTTTATTTGATAGCTAGAAAATTAATCAATGCATGACATTTTATGTTCATATCTTCTAGACATAGATTTCTAAACCATGTAGGTCTAACACTCTCCCTCGTTATAAATTCTAAACTTAGGCTACAAGTTTAACCGTGTTGGCGCTTTCCTTATTCTTGTGCTGCGGCGTAGTACAGGCTCGGTAGGAACCTCAACTGTCTGTGGCAATGTCGCATTCGATGTTGAAGCTTGAGGTTCTGGTTGTGCATCCGTAAGCACAGGCAAGTTTACCGAGTCAGACACGCCATTCTGCCCCTTACCTGGACTTGGTGCGTTCCGAGCTTCCTGAACTTCTTCAGACATCATTGGTACAGTTGTTTCTGCATCTAATTGAATTTGCGTAGGTTCAATAGTCGGTACACTCGGTCTGGGTAAGTAGACGTATGGAACATCCCCACTGCATGACGTCTTTCTAATGTGATCTATATGTCTCTGGTGTAATTTTCCTTCGACTTCCACCTCGTAGTGGAGTTTTCCGTTTCTTTCTGTAATTGTTCCGAACTTCCACTTATTGCTGTCATACATTCTTATTTGAACTATATCCCCTCTTTTAAATTCTTTTTTTATAAACTTGTCGTCACATAGATTTCTAAACCATGTAGGTCTAACAAAGTCAGTTAGAATTAACATACGAATTACAAATATAAACTTCCTAATAATACAAATACCTTATTTTAATATCCAACCTCTAATATCATACCTATACAAACATATAGCGGTGAAACTGAAACCGTAAAGCTACATTTAGAAAAGGAGCACTGTATGATTTCGTCGCACGCGTTACAGTATTTTCCTATGCTACGGCCGAGATGTACTACGAGCTACGAATTACTGCGTAGCACTTCGTAGCACCCTATTGCACATAATTATAAATACCAACCGCTTTCGATTATTATTTTCGTGAGTGGTTTGCTACGCGTACGCGCTACGCCAGCGATTGGGACTATCACAGGCTTGCAGAGGAATTTATTAGGCCAAGCGACCGAGCTTCGCTTACTAACTCGAGAAATAAGATAAAACCATTTAATAAGTGCATACATCTACAGTGTGTGGCCTGGAACACGGGAGAAAAATGGAAATGGGTGACTCCTTAGGCTATCCGCAATAATCCTGTAAAGGTCCTGATGTTCATTTTAATTTGTAATTTTTGTAATTCTTATATACTTAATAGCTATTTGCAATTTTGTTTGTACACCTGAAAAGGTAGAGTTTTGGTGAGACCCATGTATAATTGTTATTTTAGTACTTACTGGCAATGTAACCCATTTCTCACCAACAATAAAGATTATGATTATGATTATTATGATTATGTTTAAAAATTGATTAGTTTGGAGATATTGTTATTCAAAGTTACGGACCCGAAGTACTGGATCTCGGCATCACGATATCGTAGCTTGTCAGTCGCAAGACATCAAGATAGTATTGAGTACCAGGTACTGAGTCATAATAGTTATTTTGGTTTTATTTTTACACTAATTTGGTGTTTTTTTTTAAGTTTTTGTACATTTTTCAATATTACAAAAATTATAAGTTATTAATAACTCTTAAGTCAAGTAAAAGAACCCATAATAACAAAATTTCCAAGGAAAAAAAATACAAAAAAAATTTTTTTTTTTTAATGACTATACTTATGTGGCAATGATTGTTGCTTAGCTTATTAATGCACCATTTAAATTTTCGCCCCGGTTGTAGGCCACACACTGTATACTATGTTTCATCCACTTTGTATAAATCATTCTATCACATTTGTATATATTCAATGACATTCGTATATATTTCAAAGATATAATATAAGTATATCTTTAAAAGAGCAAGATGCAATTGGGGTATTTTCTCGCACTATACTTAATGTCGATCACCCCAAAGTCGCTTTAAATTCAATTCGCTAAGCAAACGGAATGGTAACAAAATTCAGGGTTATCTTATCGCACCGGTTTTGGCGTTTTGGTGATTGATTGTCCGGCGGGGTCGCGTAATGATGAGCTACGCTGTAAGTGGCTCGGGCCCAGTATGAGTTTCTCGAATCGTGCTGTAAACTCGAACTTAGTTATTTGCTGTATTATGATACCATTAAATTTTATTTTGTAATGTAGATTTTTTAGGATTCCCCATTTCAGTGTCAATATCACACTTTGCATTGTATTGATTCCTAAATTAAACATGAATTCTATCTTAGTCTAAAGTAATTTGTAGAAAATAGCCGCCGAACCGCAAAATTATATTCGTGAGCTACCACATCGAAGAACTTACTAGAACTTACTGGACGCAGACCTAGTTATGAAAATCAATTAATCTACAAACTTTATGTTATAGTAGGCAGCTCGAGTTTTCGCAGCTTACCTCAAACCGGCCCTGCATTATCTTATTCGTCCCATCTCTACGCCGGTCATCAATAATGCTGAGATCAAGCAAACAGCGCTTGATCGAGTTGTCATAGAGACGATTGCGTGATACGAACTGATGAAAGGTAAAGGATTTGGCCAGTGAGTAATGTCCGTTGACTCAGCATTCTTCTAGCCAAGAGAGAAACGCCTAGTACAGTCAACAAAAAATGTGGTTTAACTCTTTTCCACTCTATTCAGTGGTAATAAAGTCGAAAAGTGGTAAATCATATATTTTGTTCACTGTACCACTACCATGCGCTTGTCGTGACCATACACTGTGTAACTTACTTTTTTGCATCTCGCTCACACTAATATCGCCACTCATATTTGGCTTAAGAGAAACCAAAATGTAGTAAAGATAAATTGAATAACCGAGTGCGTAGAATTGCATGTTTAGTGGTATTCTGTGTTTAGACCCTCACAGGCATTCCATGTTTCATTTCATCATCATTATCATCATCAGCCTATGACTGTTAGTCCACTCCTGGACAACGGCCTTTCCTTAGCCTATGCGCATGGACGCACTAGGAGGTAAATGTCCAAAATCGCCGGCTTGGCCGGGTTCGCTGTGGTGTGGCCACTATGATGATGCTACCCATAATCAATCTTCGATATATAAATCTCTTCGATATATAAGCTCTTTAGGTAAAAGCTAGCAATACCTGTGTCTCGTCTGCCAGCTCAAGGTAAGGATAGTGAAGGATTTAACACGAAAATACACATGACTTTGAAGTAGCTTCGTTTTCGTTGAACTTATTTATGATATCATATCTACAACATATTTTTAGGCATTCAAAGACGCTCTAGGTTTCAGACCGTATTTGGCGGTGAATATTTCGTAATTTAATAATCCTCATTTCACAAGTTCTATCACGTAAATTTCTAAAGTAAATACTTGTTTATATTATGAAAGGATCAAAACGAAATATTGTGGCAAACGAAATTTTGATGCCGAGTAAATTTTATGCATGATTTCTTTGCTTTATAAATATTTGGTCGTTATTGTGTTATTGTTTGTTACGAAAGTTTATAATTAGGCTTTAATTCACCTGATGATGCTGTAACTACGCCAATAAATTACAAAGTAGATTTAAAGTTCTCCATTCGTCACGATTCCTAATTAAAATAATCCTCCCTAAATACTATTCAATGTCAAACTAGTTCAAGTAATCTGTTAAATCTATAACATTTTCAGCTCCTATTAGGAGTACAGTACGGTAGGAACCGAGCTAAATGGAATTTGACCGCTATTGTGAATCGATTTAACCTTACTACACATAGCCTTTATTACAGCGTGCATAAAGTGCAAGAATAGGAAACTATGCAGGCGATGTGTGTCTGTTATACAAGCACTAATAAGTGAAGTCTCTAGTTTAATCCAGCACTATCGAGCCATTACGGACCTGGCTGTTTCCATTACGGGCCATTGTCTCTCGGACGCACTGGCAGCTTTGTTTGTATTGTCCGTGATGTTGCCCGCCTCTAGGCTCTCTGAAAGCAAACACTGTCGTGGTGACGAGCAGTATAATAGATTACCGTTCTTAAAAAAACGTTGTTACGATCAATACTTTTCGTACAATAGGTATTTATTAAAGGTCGAAGAAAGTCCATGTCATTTAAACAATCATATTACAGGATTTTTTTAAGTTACAATAGTAGAAAAAGTAATAATTAATTTGTAGTCTTCATGTAGTTGCATAAGTATTTATTTAGCTGTGGTTCCAATTACGGTTGCAATGATTTTGTAAACGAGTTTGACCATATCGATAATAAATTTGTAAGGAATGTGTATAATTGTATATTTTGAGCCGTTCTACGAACAAATGAAACATGGAAGCGGCACGCCATATTAAATTGCCTTTCAAAAACGGTCCTGAATTGTATTTAACAACTGTCACCCCCTCTTCAATGCATCACGGTAATGAATGTCAATATCAACCTATAAAAACTTAAACCGCCAATTAAAAATAGTTGTGATTGGTCCATCAAAGTTTTGATTGGCTATATTCTTTAAAAATTTGTCAAAAATGTTGCGCCGAAATATACGCGGTGTTAAGAAAAGCGCTACGTCCTGCCCACAGATAAAATATAGGGAAGATTCCGTGTATTAAAACATACATGAACAAACTATTGTCATCCTTCACCCCATCTCAAGACGTATTCCATATGGAAAAAGAGACAAATAAAGTAGCTCTACTTGGTCGTGAACTCCATCAACGACTCCATTTTCTTGAACAATGCTACCAACCTGACTAGATAAAATGTCATTACTATTAGTGATGTCCAGTCTTCAATCGTATACTTTTATCGTCAATAATAATATTTTAACCAAATTAGGTAGCGAATACAGTAGGAATAAACCTTATTTCCTACTCAAAATCACGATCTTCTTCGATCGTGATTTCAAAATCTACATTTTAGGATAAAAATAAAATCACAAAGTTAACGAAATATTTTCTTTAATTAAAATGTCATAATGAGGGTTTCCTAAAACGTATGCCACTAGTTGGCGCCACTTAGCCGTAAGGTCCCGCTAAGAAACACAATTATCTAGCCCCAAAGAAAGACTAAGTAAATGTTTTTTTTTTTTAAATAAAGTTTAAATTTTTTTATGTATTTTTTTTAACTCATACAAAATATTTAAACCAGAAACTATAAACATAGAATTTAGACAAGTTTCTGGACCTGCTCCTGCCCTGGTGATTTCAGAAAACTCTCATTATAACATGTTTTATGGACTTATCATTCCTTAAAGCATACCTAACAATTTTGGTATGATGGCTTCTTTATAATTAAATTAATCAGTCTACACAAGTATCACATGAGGGTCATTATTAAACTAAATTTAATTTACTTGCTGGTTGACATGACATTGGATGATTACCAAATATGGTGGGTAGTACGTCAGAATGTAATCACTTATTCGCGTACCCTTGCCTGAAACAACAGATTAAAATTGTGCGGAGCATATTTTTGAATACTCTTTAGGGTACCAGTCGTCTGCCTTTTTGATATTTTTGACCCATAATAGCCTTTGTTTAGTGTCCAGTGGAAACCTGTTGGACATTAAAAACATCGATTCATTTTTGAGTTGACTATCAATACATTTATCGATATCACGATCGGTCTCTTAAGTACCACACTATGCGATACAAATGTTTGAATCCCACTATTTATAATTACATTACGAATGTAAATACAAATGGTTTAATCACAAAACTACACATATGTATCCGACAACAAATATTGAATAAGATTTTCAGTTACTTTTACCTTAATAAGGTTCGAAATCTTAAAATTCAAGTCAAAACTAAATTGCCGGTGAAACGTAATGTCTTTATTTTGTTCATTCAGGTAACCCTGGCGGTTTTTACACCCTGGAACCACACAAGTCATCACTTTTATCACATTCCGTGCACTTATCGAACAGAAATATACATGAAAAGCTTTATTTTAATCACTTTTACTATTTGCGGTTTAGGTGCACTAGTATACACAAACAAAGATCGTTGACAGGCATTGCCGGCGTCACCCACAGATAAAATAGACTCGGTCTATCAATTTTATATGTCTATGGTCCTGCCCATCTTGGCACAATTGAACAATTGCTTTTGGGGGCATTTTTGAACTGGCGTTAGACGTTCATGTTATATATGGTCGCAGGAGCCGTTCTTTTAAATTTTTATTTAATACCCAAGTTTAATACTTCTTAATTTTTTTTTATATCCACCCTCTCGTCTGTGGCAGAGCCAAAGTCGGGTTCCTCTTGCCGTTAAAATTTTAATTATAATTCATAGGTTTGATAGCACATTTTTGAAGACCACAGACAAAGGGATAAGTCAATAATCGATATCATGTTATTGAATGGCAAGCTTTATGGTTGGAGGTGTCATTTTTGTCAAAATATGGGGTCCTGTCATATCCCGTTAATTCCAGTGTCTAAATTATTAGTTCACGGATGATTCTGATGCTAAAAGAATTAAACAGAACAGTGAAATAATTTATGTATATCATATCGGTTTATCTTTTCATATCCCTGTTACTTGCGTTATGTAAAGCCAGACAGGAACTTGATGTACAGAAATATCTGCATTCGCTGGAAGGCAGGTCGTACAGAAACTATGCGTTACTCCGTGGCATTCCTCGCGATTTCGATGATTTAGCGTTTTTTAATACACTAGAACAGTTTTACAATGTAACGTTTTGGAAAAGACCTACTGTAGTTGGTAATGCAGTGGAGTTTAGTATAAGTCCTTATAATTTAGCTGAGCTCTATAGGGACACAGATAGACGGCCTGTTCAATTCACGACCCTCAATAAGAATATACAAAGGTATATATATAAGAACAAAGTACAGTTAAGGAACTATTAACACATTCATTTTTTTTCTAATAATTTACATGGAATTTTTTGTGCCGGGAGGAACAACGGACGATTTGTTGCTCAGTATTTTATTTCTTTGAAGTTACAGTCTTACCTATTCTCCTTATTGTTATTTGTATTCGAACAGTTTGTGTAATATCAAAATTATACCTAAGTATATCAACAAATAGACCCCGTTTATTAAGTTATCTCGACAGTCAGTCAGACAAAATTATCCTTAAAATTAACGACGTCCAAAATACTGGACATGATTATTGACCAACTGTTTTATGTTTAACCTCAGTTATTAAGACTATTCAATGAAAGAAAGCTTGAACATACGACCTTCCCCTATTTCTATTAAATGAAGGGTAAACGTAATTTATTCACAATTTCTTGAAAAGATGATGAATGTGAGTGATTGTGATGGAGCACTATACTAATAGTTTACGTCGTTATTTCAGCGCTTTCGAAAAACAAATAGTACGCCCATACACCAGAGGAAAGATTGAGTCATTTAATTGGCATACTTACTACCGCCTCAATGACATTTACAATTGGCTGGAAGACCTCAGCGATAAACATCCAGATGAAGTGCGTTTGCGCAGAATTGGGATGAGTTATGAAAACAGGACGATACTCGCGGTGAAGCTTTCATTGAAGGGATCTATAAGAAGGTACTTAAGGAAGCGATGCGAATTGCGGCGCAGAAAGACATTTTTTGTATACATTGCTTGTGATTCCAACCAAACAACTGCGCGTTGCGAGTCTCGACCGCGCAATAAACAGATAAAACGCTTGCCGCGCCGCAATTTGGTCGTGTCCGTGGCCGAGACGTAAGGCTCATTCATCGTTAAGTTGTCTTAACTATAGTCTGTGATTTCTAAGAATGAACTTTTGACAGTTATTAGTACATCAAGGGAGGTAAGCACGGAATTACAAACGAGAGTGTTAGAAGCTGGCTTTTATGACTCGAGTTAGTATTCCGCTTACCGACCGTGATGCATACAATGTTTTTCATCACACTTGCCGACAAAAAAATAAGTTTTAGATATTATTATTAAATGACGTACTGAAATTTCTATTACTCCCCAGGGAATTTCACTTTTCTATTACTCCCGCTACGCACGCAAGCAATGGCGCGCTTAGACAGCAAGTGTGATGAAAATTAATATATAACCTTAATCCTCAGAATTATGAGGGTAAGACTCACCATTTTTTGATAGCCTTAACGTCATAGATATAAGAGTCATTTCTAAACTGTCAAAAATTCATTCTTAGAAATCTCAGATATCAGTATACAACTTTCTAACCTAACGCACGTTTTTTCTTGCAAGCTGCCGTAAATTTCCTTGATTAATATTATAGCAATCCCATGAGAAAATTAAGTTTTGACTGAAATATGGGCTCTGATTGTGAGCTTCAACCTTGTCTTCATTTTGAAAATACTTCTAAGGAATAACTAGCTTAGTTTGCAAATTTAGTATGCACATCCACCCTTAATATTTATGGTCTGTGGTTTAGTATATTTTCTTTGTGGGTAGTTTTGTACTTATTTTGATGGAGGTAGAATGGTAGATCTATCAAATTTCCTCCACATCCTTCCTTCCTCCAAGTGTTCGAAACATCGGGGTGTATATACTATACGCGATATTAATCCGTTGAAATAGTTTTATTTTATTTATACAAATTTAGTTTAACTCTAAATAACGGGTGAGGCACGAATGTTGCTACAATAAAGAACCTAATTATTATTTTTAATTTTTGGCATTTGACATTTGTGTACATTTAAATTTGTAAAAAAGTTAGTTAAAATTTAACTATGGATCGCGTAGACAGCAAAACTAGAATTAAATTGGTACAGTCGCCATCAGATATATGGTAGCGGTCGAGGTCCCCAAATAAATCGGAGCAACGGTAAATTTCAATAAATTCGTTACGTGAGAAAAGGGCAATGATTTGGGAGCGTGTAATTCGTCATAAATTTAGGAGCAGTCACTTTTCAATAAATTCGTAACGTACAAGTAGGTAAAGATATCGGAACGAACATGATTCAAAGATATCGAAGCAGCCAGGATGATCATAAAGATCGAAACATTTATAGGAAATACACCTTAAGTCTGCATCACATAGTTTATTTTAATTTGTTACTATGTTGTCACTACTACTACTTTAAGTTGTCAATGTCAAAGATGATTTTGACGACTGTTGTGGGTGAGTAAAATGAGTTTCCTAGATAAAAGAGAAGTTTTCAAGCATCATTATCGAAAAATGCATAAACTCAATTTTGATTTTTTATTGATGTAATCATTTTAATATGGGATAAGTAGGTAAATAAAATAGTAAAGCTAGCAAATTATTTATTTGAAGGAAACTAAAAAAGTATAAAGGGTGAATAGAATACCTAAAAGTCATTTGCGGATCCTATTTTACCACGGTGACAACTCCGAGAATTGTAAATTGACTGTTTCTCCCATTGCAGGCGTCCATGGCTACGGTTACCACTTATCATCAGACGGGCCGTGTGGTTGTTTGTGTTTCAAATATATTGCAAGAACTTTTAGCAATCAACAATAAATACCGTCTTTTTAGCGACGCAAAATTATATATTGTCAAATATGACAATTGTAGCGAAATTCCAACATAGGACCTCATATCAAGAATTTACGAAAATCGTTCTAAACCTTGTGACAATTGTAACGACTTTCCGGAAGTAAAATAGTACATTACGATACAAGTGCGAAAAAAATTAAGTGGAGTGGAACGAGTGGAGATAATTTAAAGCACCACCGAAGGGAGTGCTATAAATCTACACGAGTTACGAATTTCTTTTTCGCGCGTGTATTAGTGATAATTGTATGTTAGTGGCAAACAGGGACACGGACCGTCCGATAGTAAGCGGTACACGTAGCCTGCGGAGGCTTGTGACATCAGTAACAATGATATTATACAATTATTGTCAAACTTGTCATTATGGCATTGTTTGTGAGTTGGGTCAATAGGGTTATTAAACAGAGATACGTTTATGCTACTGTTGCTTTACTAAAATACAGGCTGGCTCATTAAAATGAAAATAAAAATCTTATCTGCACTATTTCTATTCGGAAATGCATTGTGTAGGTATTAAGCAGTAAATAGTAGTATTTGTTTTTAGGAAACATATCTATCACCGATTTTGATAAAAAAACTGCATTTATACATTAGAAAAAAACGCGTTGAATATGTGAAAACAATGTATTTTATTCATTTTAGACATCATGCTTGTTAGAGACATTTACTGTTTTCACATATTCAAAACGTTTTTTTTCTAAATGTATAAATGCAGTTTTTTTATCAAAATCGATGATAGATAATTATGATTCCTAAAAACAAATACTACTTAGTATGTCTTATAGTTTCAGAATTTCTCTTTCAAAAAAATTAGTTTTAATACAAATAAAATTAAATGACATACTGACATTTTTATTACTCCCTAGGGAATTTCACTTTTCTATTACTCCCGCTATGCATGCAAGCAATGGCGCGCTTAGACAGCAAGTGTGATGAAAAGGTGACAATAACTGGCCCCCATGATCGCCTGATTTAACAGCTCCTGATTTTTTTTCTGTGGATTTAAAGGGATTCGTCTTTTCTAATTGGCCAACGAACCTTTAACAATTAAAACAAAATACTCGAACCACGATCACTGAAATAACGCCGGAAATGTGTGAAAAAGTGATGAAAAATGCGATGAAATGGGGTTGGCATCTGCGATGCTACTGGAGGTGGATATTTGTCTCATTATTTTCCATGTGTAATTGCCGACCCAAAGTAATTGTATTTAACTAGTGATACTTTATATTTTTTGTGTTATGTATATAATAAAATTTCAAAAATAAAGTGTAGGTATATATCTTATTTGGCCACCCTGTATGACTATGAATATATTCTAGATTGACTTATACACTGTTGTGCCAACAGTACTTTCAAATCCCATTGTAAGCGCTGTTTAATAATACCTACTTCAATATAATTATTACTCGAACTATTCATTGCGCCACCGAGTACACGGCATTTTCTCACGAAAGTTTGCTTTGCTCCTTGTTCTACCTTTGCCAATTTTGGCAATACGTCAAAACAGCGGTTAACTAGACAACTCATTCTAATGATTTAGGCATAATATCTGCCCAATTTGCGAAAGAGACAGAAATATATTTGTCACGATGACAAATGTCTACTCTTTTCGAAGAACGTCACAACAAACCACTCCGTTCTAAATTCAAATTATTGACAACCTATTCAAGACGTGTGGCTGACCATAAAGAATTTAAAGCGATGTGTATATGACACTAAGGTATATTTTCCATAAATGTTGAGATATTTACGACCACCCTGA
>JALPQI010021634.1:0-19318 GCA_025490895.1 Thaumatotibia leucotreta
GGAATTAGAGCAATGTCAAATTACTTTATTCACAAGTGTGTAAAAAGCGTTTTTACCCGCTCGTATTAAACGATAAACGAGCGCTTTACGAGCTAGTGAGGGGAAAATATATTTACACGTTAGTAAAATACGGATGTGTTAACACACTTGAAACTAATAATATGTATGTGTTTTGCAGTTGACCACTCCTCATATCGAAATAATTAGGACACTCTCCAGGAATGAGGTACCCATCGATTGCTATAAGAAACGGGTAAGTTAAAGCTATTACTTTCCTCCTAATAATATTTATTGCTGTTTTACTTTAGGACCTAAGATAATCCGAAAAAAATATTACATTACTCGATCTCCGTATTCTGGATACACGGTGCTCGCGTGCATTGCGAGAGATTTTAACCTTGTAATTTGGATTTCAATAAAAGCAAAAAATTCAATTGGACTAATATCAAATGTCACCATTTTTCACGTTGCCTGTATTAATTCATAGCAAATATTCGTCACGTTTTTTTTATCCGTTTTATTTTAGTGACAGGTTAATATTTTTCTATTTTCAAGCAAAAAGTGGGTAAGATTAAAATACATTGTGGTATTATAAAAAAAAAAACTTTTATGAGGAGTTAAGACGAAAACCTTATTTAACAAAAATTTGATTATCCCTGAAACCAAGCCGAATATAGACAATTTTATAGTACCGACAATTTTATTATCCGTGCGGTGACGGAGTAAGAATACAAAAATCACCGCCCCTCTCTTCCCGTGGGTGTCGTAGGAGTCGACTAAGGGAAATACTGAGTAGCCAGCTTCTCAGCCGGTGGTAGGGTATTTTTACTAGTACCCGCCTGGTTGGCTACCACCGTACATTCGGTGTAAACGCCCGTGAAATGACTTACCTTCGTGTTTGCCGTGTTTCGGGGTCAGCCGGTGTATTTACCAGCATCTAGCGGGCCAGCAAGGCGGTGGCAACTAACAGGTTACTGATTGTCTCCTGTTCGTTGCCGCCGCGATTTGGGCTCTACTTTTCACTTACGATCAGGTGGAGTGGAGCCATTTTGTTGTGCCAACGTTATTTTTATTGGGTCGGCAACGCGCATGTGACACCCTGTGGTTGCAGGCGCCCATAGGCTACGGTGACTGCTTTCCATCAGGCGGGCCGTATGCTTGTTTGCCACCGACGTGGTATAAAAAAAAACCTACATTAAAAACTCTAAATATGTTTGGCCAGGAATACACCATTAAAACCTGTCGCAATACTCGCGAGCACCGTGTATGTATACACGGACTACACGGTATACTTCTAAATAGGTAGACGCAAGATGCCTTCGATAAGTAAATTGTAACTAACGAACTCTAACCTATTCAACCATCCATTATCCGCTACTGAACATAGGCGTCATATCTACTTTAATCCTTACCAAATGGTCACATAACTTACAAATTCCAGTTCTCAATAAGAAAACGTACCAGCAACGTGAAGTACGCTGTGGGGATGACGTGTTACCACACTAGATACGACTACGTGTGCATAGTGCGCAGCTGGGACCTGCACTGCGCGCTCAAGTGGCAGAGCCAGATGACCGCCGAGAGTCTGTACTACGGAGTCATGCAGCCGTTTTACAACGTCATCGCTGCTGACCAGTCGGAGCGATATGTGCCACAAGGTGAATATCGTGGAAAATTTACTAATCATTTATTTTATACAGTGTGTTATACCGGTGAATACTGGTATTCAGGCTTTTAGTTATTGAAACCGAGCATACGATAATTCGTTATTTTTTAACTGTTCTACTCGAAAACTATTGCTAGTATTACTCGTTTTCATTAAAGCTCGCATGATGGTACCATTATGTATAATGTAAGTATGTTAGTAGGCTATATACAGAATATTAAAATACTTAGATTATTACGTCAATAAAATCATAAATCAAAACCACGCATTCTACATATTACATAAGTCTGGATACAAGAGTTATTGCCAATATCGTTTCCCTTTCAAAAATTAGCACGAGCAGCGACAAATACATTTCGTGCTTCATAAAATAACTCCATTTTACGTTGCAAAATTTTGTTACTAAACACGTAGAATTTTCCACTTGAGCATGTCGAAGGTTGCCTAGTGAAACCCGATAAGTCGAGCAAACGGGTTTTTGAAATACGAACTATATGTCACATACGTGAGGTTGCTATTTCAATTAATCGACTTGACTTATCGCGTTTCACCAGGCAACCGTCGATATATGTTTGGTTTTTTATAAATCACATTATCATATTTCAGAGAACCTAAAGGAATTAGATCGGCCCACCCGCCTGTACCATCTCGAGGAAGTGATAGCGACCGAGTTCACCCATTTCGACGGTTTCGCGTACGTCCCGAACGACCAAAAGCGATCAGAGTTCCCGGACGACGAGCCTGTCGTCAACGTGTACCGCGAGCGAGCCCAGCTCTTGAACTAAACCGGGACAAATTTATTGACACAGAATCAATGCCAGGGTTGAAGGTACTTTTGGGTGGCTTTAAATGCAAAACAAATGTACGCTAACTCACATAAAAGAACTATCCAAAGGAAATTGCCGCACCAAGGAGCTCGGCTAAGGCCAATACACGGTGCTTGTGAGCATTCCGAAAGATTTTAATGCTGAATTCCTGACCATATTTAGAGTATTTATAATGTTATATAAAATTTACTGGATTCGGCTTGATTCCAGAGATAATTAACCTATTTTTGAAATAAGTTTTTCGACGTTATTCGTCATAAAACTTCTTTTTGGTTACAATGCTACCACAATGTGTTCTAATATTACCACACCTTTTGCCTGACAATCAAAAAACAAGAATAGACTTGACGAAAAAAGCTTGAATAAAAAGTATTGGAGATGTTAAAAAGTATTCAAAAAGTCTAAACAATAAGATTTGTTTTTTTATGGAATTTGACATTAGCTCTCATAATATTTTTTGTTTATTTTGATGTCTAAAATGCATAGTTAAAATCTCTCGCAATGCTCGCGAGCACCGTGTATAAGAATGCCCCACACCGCACCGTTGTTATGACGTGGACGTTTGCCCCAGGTGACGCACATTTAGCTATGTATGTACACTAGCCGAACTGCTTGGTGGTGCATTTAAATTTCCACGCGAGGCAGCTAAACGGCGTTTGGGACCAGCTATAGGCATATTCGGCATGGGTAGATGGTGCAATATACATATATGTCCCCGGGCCAGGCGGGTACTCTGTCCCTGGGAACCGTAGTCCAATTAGAGGTGGTTGGGGAATGTAGACCGACATTTTTTGCGATGGGAATAGTTTAGCCTATTCATATGTATTCTAACAATGTCACGTTTACAGGGCGAAAGTATTACCCGAATTACGCGATAATCAGCTAATCTTGTTTAATTTATTTTGATAGGTCCATTACGTGTATTCCACGTTTATCAATCGGATCAAAGACAGTACCTATGCTTTAGTCTTGAGAACTATCGAGATATTTCCTTGTTGATATTTGACATTTGCGTGGTTAACTATAATCCTATAAATGTATAAGTATACCTAGAAAAGGAACATTACGAATTATAAAATAATTACACATAATAAGAAAGTATATTATTATATTATAATTAGATCGCAACTACCTGCATTGGTAGCAGCTGTTATAGAAAATATTTTAAATAAAAGCTTTAAAATCTTAGCTTACTACTTTAGCTTTAAATAAGTTTTCGTGTCACTTTCTGAATTTCGAAACATAAACAAATAGATTATAGTGGTCATTCCGCTTTCGTGAGACTTGACGAAAATAATGAGCTACATAAATGTAAAATTTTAAATATATATGATTATAATCAATAAAGAATAATTGTGTCTATATTCTATTATTAAACGTTTAGAACGACTTTATTATTAAACATTAAATTATAAGCGCTGACGAAATTGATTATTTCTGTGAGCCAGGCTCGCCCAAGTGCACAAAAAAGAGTCTGGCTCTCAGGTACAGATTTCGTGACTACCGAGGGTATCACACTACATGTTACAAAGACCCACAATATTATGTTTACGTGTAAGGCTATATTCAAGGCCCTATTTAATTACCTTAATTTGTAAAAAATTGTACATAAATTAGGAAAAATGTAAGAAAGGAAATATTGGGCCATTTTTTTTTTCAAAGGTCCCAGTCCCCCACTTTTTTTATATCATAGGTATTTTTTTATATGATTTCTACTCAGAATCGTGAGATCTTTCGATCTTAATAGGAGAAAAATGTTGTCCCAAAACTTACATACATTTTTCGAACTTTCCATTCCGTTACCGCCATACAAATTGTATGACAAAATGGTAACGCAATGGAAATCGATCGAAAGAGCTCGTGATTCTGAGTGGAAATCAAATTAAAACTATCAAAACCAAAAAATTGGGGGGGGACTTAAAAAAATACCCAGTTATGCATGCTACGATAAAATAAATATCAATCAATGTCGCTAACATACCTACCCGTCTTTTGTCGCATCAAGCACTTGTTATCGTGCAGACTGCAAAAAGTAGATAGATAACTAAATCAACGTTATTGTTTCCTTTTTAAAAAATATTTATTTATTTTGTTAGTTAACTTTATGAAAGCATAGTTAAAAGGAAATAATTCATTGTAAAAGTAAGAATGAATTGTGCTCAAACTGGACTGTGATTGATTAAAATGCGTGAAGGCAATTGTGATGACATGAAGAATGTATGAATGATTTAGATACCTACATCGTCGACAAATAATTGGCCATTAGTAAACTTTTATTACTAACATACAACATGATGAGGTGGGCTAATAGTTGCGAGCTGTCGATGATACAATCAAGGTCAAATACGTAGCGGACAAAGGGCAAAAAATATTCCCTCAAACATTTCCTTATTGTATTGATATTTAAGACCTTGACTGTAATATTTGTAGTATGAATTCAATGTAATTGCTACATTTTATTAAAATTAGTCTAAAGAGTATGTGCGAAAAGAGAAGGCGTCTGGCAGAATGGCACACCTTTTAGTATAGATGACTATTAAACCATTCAAAATGTAAGAAATACGTAATTGTTTCACTGCACTTATTCATAGGGCTTGAACTCGGAATCGCTGTTTTTACAGCACGGTATGATTAATCGGTGTGAAATTATCTAACTTCACACCAGTTCAGTTCCATAGCTCTATTATAGATTTGGGATATTATTGAACATATCTTGATATGAAAATGTTTAGGCTGTAGCTGAAGCTGAGGATTTTGAAATTGAGCCGCGTAATTTCGGTGGCTCCAATAGATTTTATCACCAATGTGATTGTGATATCAAGGTTAATAAATCGGAAATTACTTAGCTGATAGAATCGAAATGGGAATTAATTGTACATTGTTATATTATTTGAATTTTTATCATTTTTATCAGTTGACTTAGTAATATGTATTTGTTTTATTTGAGAGTAGGTACAGATAAATAAATCAATAGGTAGTATTGATTGCATTGCAGTAATTAGTAGTCGATGTAAACCGGTTAGGGCGGTTACGTTTTTAAGCTATTACTCACAATCCAATCAATCGGTACCTCAATGCTGCTGAGGGTCGTGATCGTTATGCCGCTTGTCGTCGCGGAGTGTAGATAGTTCGCCATGGGGCCCGATGGCGCGCTGTTTACAACGCCTGATGTCCTCAGAGTCCAATAGGTTTAGTGATTTGATCACTCCGTCTGGATGGCGGTCAGTCTCGAGTTCCGCGGCCTTCCATCTTTCCCGTTATTACGGTGTACTCCATACTATCAAGGCAACGTGCGATATGGCCAAAAAAGGAAAGCATTCGTTGTTGGTAGATTGTTGAGAAGTGCCGATCTTAAATTCTTCCCTTTAAGACAGATGGAGCTTCTAGTCAATCCAGGGAATACGTAGAAGTCGGCGCCGACACATTTCGGAGGCATCTATCCTGTTCGACATATTTGTCTTAATGGTCCCGTCCAACCAGTCTGACTTTGGATCTTTTGTGTTCTGTTAGATTGATCCTTCAATATCCTGTCGAGCCTGCACAAGACATCTATATTTGACGCGCAATTCCTCTGTCGCAACTCTCATTCTTACATTGCACTTGCCTCGTTAAACCAACGGTGTTATAATATAAAATCCATTATAGCATCGCTCAGCCATGTTATAATAGAAAACCATAGACAACGCTGAAAATTATACTTTTTTAATACCCACGTCAACACGTCAGTCATTTATTTCACAGAAGAGTGCCGGAGTATAAACGGTATATTATACAGGTTGGCCAAAAAATAACTGCATTCCCGCTGCCATTGAGGTTTTGGGACACAAAATAGATGCCGTAAGAGATTTTTTGGATGGCCCTATTCCAAGTCCCAAAAGCTCACAGGCAACGGGAACGCACTTATTTTTTGTCCACCTACTATATTTCTTTTATTTATAGTTCGTAAAATATAAATTGGTAACTTTCTACCTAAATTATAGTAAAAATATACATTCGATTTATATTTCTCGAACTATACAACCAACTTGCTTGAAGGAAACTTATTTTAATTATCGTTTTGTTTGTTATTTTTGTTATCTTGTTGTAATTTTATTTTAATCAAATTTAGATAAAAATGTCATGTAGTAAAGAAAACTACCACATCTTCTGGAGGCAATAGCAATTACGCTTGGTCGTTCACCTCATGCGAATGAAAGTATGAGTTTGCTAGGTTTGCATTTACCGACGATTTAATTTTTGCATGCGGCGAACGACGGAGTGTTATTCCCGCATAAGTTGCGTTTGGGTAACGACTGTAAGGGCATTTGTGCACTACACTGACTTTTACCGTCCGGTAGTCCGGTTTTTTACGGTCCGATATGCCACGCCATTAAATGTATACAGGGTGTTTGGGATAACGATGTAAGAATTTCTGGAGGTGGTAAAGGAGACTAATTGGAAGAGTTTGAAGCCTATTTACCTTAGTCCAATATGTGACAGTTTTTTTTAAATCACGTTTTTCAAAATGTTTAGTTTTATACCAAAAGTTTACATAAAAAGTTAAATTTAAAACAAAATATGCAATAAATAGCATTGATTTTTTTATAATTAACATAACAATTAGTTGAGCAATAAAAAAAAATTGAACTCTCACTTGCCACACACATTTTTTTAAAATTTTTTCTAGTTCATCATTACTGATTTCTAACAGTAAATTAAACTTTATCGGCCTGTGAAAAAAAAAATCGGGATATGAGTCTTCCTATTCGTGTAAACACATGCTTGATTTTCTAGGTTTTGATTACAAAAAAAGTACAACAAGATAGCAATTAGTTTAAAAGTTATCGTCGATCAATTGTTGAACGCCGTCACCAAACAAAATAAGTTTCTTGTAGTTAGTAGGCAAATGTGAGTTCAATTTTTTTTTTATTAAAAAAAACTGTCACATATTGGACTAAGGTAAATAGGGTTAAAAACTCTTCCAATTAGTCTCCTTTACCACCTCCAGAAATTCCTACATCGTTATCCCAAACACCCTGTATAGTAGCTTATGCACTATACGTAATTTTACCGTCCGACATTTTACTTTTCCCCATTCCGGACAGTATTTTTCCGATCCCAGATGACAGCTATGAAAAACGTGTTAATGCTTGTGCACTGCGTCCGGAATTTCACTGACTTTTATGACTGTCGTCTGACTTTTTCATGCTACTATGCCGCACCTCCGAGTAAAAAGACGGACAAGTGCACAAGCCAATCATGCGTTTTTTCATTTCATATCGGACCATGAAAACTCGGTCTGCCGGACATTAAAATTCATTGTGGTGCACAATCGCCCTAACGAGCTCGCTTCAGCTTCAGCGACTAACGCTATAACAAACGTCATCTCATGCCACGTTAGACATAGTGATAATTGCCACCGTATACATAGATATACAGCTTGTAAACCGTGTATGTCGCAGAAAAAATAAATAAAACGCAAATAGTATTAAAGTATTTTTATTTGTCCATATCCCTTGCAGTGCTCAAATTGTTGTTGACAAATTTATGAAAAACGAGATCATTCAAAGTCTTCGTTATACTAATGAGACTTTAAACATATTTACAATTAGCCTAGTTGTTAAATCTCGACTTCGAAAGGATTACAATGGCACTACCAGAGAGAAGGCTGACTTCCAATGCAAAGCGCTGATATATTTATTTATACGGACTACCCTTACGACTGCGTAAGGTATTTAACTAATATTTCTAATCCGGAAATTAAACTCACAGTTATTTTAAGTACAGAGCTATCCTAGAATTTAATGATTTATTGTGGTTTACATACTATGAAGGGCTTTTGCTGATCGTCTTATATGAAGTAAAAAAATAATTTCTAAATCATGTGGTACAATAATTAAATCAAACTAGTATAAAGGCAATTTTTGAACAGTCTGACTAGTAAAGATTTTACATTTGGGTGATACAATTTACAAGCCCTTCCGAAGCCTTCAGATGAGGGAGGCATAAGGGTGCCGTTAAGAACTTTAATAATACGTACTTAAAAGCGATTTTTTTGGCTTCAACATATTATATATAGTAAAGTGAAATTAAGAAACACCAGGAATGATAAATTTCAAACTAAGACAACGTTTCGGTAAGTGCGTAAGTGCCTTCAAACGTCTTGATGATTACCCGTTAAATGCAGAAATGTCGATATCGATTAAGAGTTCGTTTGTATTACTACGATTACGGGACTTTACTAATAATTATAGCTACCTAATAGTTAGAAAGTTCGGGTTCGTTCGGCAGGGAGCCAGATACCCGATAGGCTGACAGTTCATCCTCTTAAAGCTTCAAATAATTACGAGTATGGTCGACGGCAGTCACAGGCAACTCGCATTTTAGATGCGTACATTTAGATTATTTTAAAAATATTAAAGTAGTTACATGGTTACAATTACGCTCCTTTACCATCATGCAATAAAGTTGCACTAATAAATGACTAACTACATAACTATTAAAATAAGTAAATAATTGGCAGCGGTTATGGTGTTCTGATTGTAGAAACACCCAATCAATATATTTAGTTTAAAAACCACGTCGAGATCAGCAAAAGCGCGCGTGCGTCGTTTCGCAGAACACAAACGTGAAATGAGCGAACATGATACCTCAGTACTCGTGACATTTAAACGCTAAGTGTAAAATCATTGAACCATTCATCGTAAATCTAACTTAATACTGCCCCTTTGCGATATTAGATGGTCTTCCAGGGCTGTGAGCGAAATGATATTAAGTTATTTCATAAAATATATTAACCAATATGTATTCATGAGTCCTACTGCATAACATAATACCATACAACCCAAAGATCGCGCGTTCCCAATTGTTATGCAATAAACTCAAGAATTACCTAACTATCACAACTAATATTAAGTAAATTTTAGGTTTTACCACAGCAAATTTACAATTCTTCCAAAAATTACAATATTATTTTTAAAAGCAGAACTGTAAGATGCAATATTCGCTTAACATCTTGAGTAGGTATAGAGTTGTCATTTGGATCGAGTTTGGTTACAATGAACTATAATTAATGTTTAACTGTAGGTTAGAGATTGAGGTACACCATTGACAGTCTTTGATTTCAGGATCCCGTTTTCATAGGACATCACCGTCTCCCGGCCGTTCTCTGACACCCTGTATGAACAATACGAAATAAATTAAAAAATATTCTAATAACTTACCAAATATATCTGAACAAAAACCGCCCCAGATCATGTCGGGCCATGCTAAGTGTAGGCTTCCGTAGTTATAAATATAATTAAACGGTTAACTCACGTATATTTAGTCACTAGGCGCGACATGTTTCGGAGAGGCTAGATCTCCATTATCAAGCACTGAGCCCGTGCTAACGCGTCGCGCGCGCGGCAAATACTAACACGGCAATGTACATGAATACACGTGAGTTAAACCGTTATATACAAATCGAGCATACAAGCTACGGCGTAAATAAGATTCTTCGATTACAATTCGATTCGATTCGATTACAAGATAATCGGTGTCCCGAATAAATCAATCTAATAAGGTTTATTTTTATTAGATTGATTTATTCGGGGATTGATTTATTTATTATGTATGTTAAATAATTGGCAATTACAAATAATTCCATTCGTTTAGTTTGTTTAAAAGCTTGTATAGGACCAAAAGCTTTACTTTTCACTGGTTCGTGGTAATGCGGATTCGTACCCTTGTCAAACAATCTGCTATTTAACACTGGCTGGATATTTATTTTTATATTAATGTTATGTAATGGCCAAATAGTTAAATAAGGTCATTCCAAAATTCGTTGCAGGTTTTTTGTACCGAAGAAAAAAGGTGTCATACTTCCTGGCGGTGACATGGTGTCGTACAGTATTCAAACTAACATCAAAAAAATGTACATGAAATGTACGAAATTGTACGCTAATTAAAAAAAATTGTACTACACGTACGAGACGAGAAAACTGTGTTAATCCGTCACCGCTAGGAAGCATCCTTCCTGGCGGGGGCTATTATACTATATTTTGTTATGTTGCGGCCGAGTTTTCAACGGGCATGTCAATTAAAAAATATGTACGAAAAATGTACGTTCTGGTATTGCTGAATATCTCCGTAGAAATAGATTCTCGTTTCTAATATAACGAATCATACTCCTATTCCCTATATCATTACGCGCAAGAAGTTATTTACAATGATGATTAATAGGGAAACAGTAGGGAATGTAATAATAGTTATGTACATGCATAAATATGTACGACGACGATTACATGCCACTTATTGATGTATATAATTGATCAAACACGTTAAATAAATCAAGTTTTTAGTACCAAATTAAAGCACCTATGAGATAGATATACCCAAAAATGTTTTAGAACCAGAACGTACATTTCTCGTACATATTTTCTGATTGACATGCCCATTGAAAACTCGGCCGCAACATAACAAAATAAATAGCCCCCGCCAGGAAGGATGCTTCCTAGCGGTGACGGATTAACACCGTTTTCTCGTATCGTACGTGTAGTACATTTTTTTTTAATTAGCGTACAATTTCGTACATTTAATGTACATTTTATTGATGTTAGTTTGAATACTGTACGACACCATGTCACCGCCAGGAAGTATGACACGAAAAAAGTACATTTTTATTAAATTGATTTCAAATTTACCTACAGTATAATATCTTCAATTAAACAAGATCATCTACAGCCTATATTATTTTAACACCTCATTAAATTGTAATAAATATGGATACCTATTGAGGTAACAGCTACGAACAAATAAACATGGAAACCGCACGCCATACTGAATTGCCTTTCAAAACGGCCCTGGATTTTAGTTAACAAATGTCACCCCCACTTCAATGTATCACGGTAATGAATGTCAATATCAAACAATAAAAACTTAAACCGCCATTTAAATATAGTTGTGACTGGTCAATCAAAGTTTTCTATAAACAATTGTCAAAGTTGTTGCGCCGAAATACGCGCGGTCTTAAGAAATCCGCTATGTCTTGCCCATCGCATCGAGGTACAATTGAACAATCGTTTTTGGGGGCATTTTTGAGTTGGCGTTAGCTATATGTATACAGTATGTATCACCTCGTAGAGCAAAGAAAGAAACCCATGTTTAGATCATACTAAACAAATGGGGCCAAACCCAAATTCACGAAAAAATATTTGACAATTTCATACATTTTGATTGCGTGATCATGAACACGTTGTATGGGAGAGTAATTTTTTTCGCAAATTTGAGTTTGGCCTCATAGTAAAAGTTGTTTAGATCTAAATATTAATGGGTTTCTTTCTTTGCTCTACGAGGTGATACATACTGTATATCGCAGGATAAAAGTTATTTTTTCTATGGACGATTTTCTGCAACGGATTTTAGAATGATCTAATACCGAATTACGTAATGCAATCTCGCTCATATAAGTTTTTACACTTTTTACTCACTTTTTAGTAGTAATCTTCTTCCCATTAACAACCCTCGTTGTGGTGGTGGTGCTCCTCATGTTGCCGCTGCCCTGGCCCGCGCCCGCCAGCGAGCTGTTGAAGGTGGAGAAGGAGGTGAAGGAGTTGCCGTTGGAGGCGCGCGCGAAGATGTCGTCGAGCCCCATTCCGAATCCGAACGGGCTAAAGAGTGATGACGTCAGTGATGTGCTCGGATGCCCGCGGCGCCCGTGCCTGTGCCCGTGCCCGTTTATTTCTGCAAGACACAATAGTACATTACGATGAAGTTCGAAACGAATGGAAATAAATTAATTTTCATATGGCACTCCGAAGATTTCGACCTGACCTGCCGCATTTTCTTGAACCTTAAGACGACGGCTATCAGGGTAAAATATAATATTCATACCTTCAGAAAACGTTACATAGCCAATTAAACGTATGTTTACGCGATTAAGACGCGTTTCTCGTATTACGTTATAAATGTTTTAAATAAACATAGATTTTTCACGGGTATAAGATAAGAGTAATAAATTGTGTTAGTTTTTAGTAAAACGTTCCACTTTGTCGCTTACCATAGAGACGAGATTTCCTTATATCATCAAATGAATAAACTGACAAAGCGGCTTTAAGGCAAACGACAAAGTGGGACGTTTTACTAAACTCGATCACAATTAATAACGAAACAAGAGTTAAGGATAAGAGATATTTATAATATTCGCCGTGTACTTATTTACATTTTATTAACAATACAATTTTGACTAATCAATTTGTTATATCGTCACGTTCATTGCAGTAGGTGTGATAAATTTAAAACCTATAGTGCTTAGGAATTACAGAGTGATAAACTCAAATGTGCTCGACTATCCCCTCTCTACCCTACTATTGCTGTATTTGACGATCAAATGGGAAACTAAGGAACTAAAACAATGACGTCAATGACTTTTAAAGTACCTACGGAAGTTTAAAATGCATATTTAAAAGTATCGTATCTAAATTGTGCATTCACAGTATTCACACCGTGTACATTTTTGATGTTTTTTGTTTTGTAAATTCAAAGATCAGAGTGGGTCAGTACTGGGGTTTTGTTTACAATTTTATTATATCGTCACGTCGTGCTCACCGGGCATATTTTCCATACAAATTGGGCACGTGCCAGGAAATGATAGATTATTACGTAAGTGAGGTAGGTATGTCGCAAATGAGCTAGTTTGGCAGCCGTTCATTACATACGTACAGTCAGCCACAAAAATAACCACATGCGCTGCTGGCGGACTGAGAATTAAGTATTATAATTTAAGAAAAACCGGCTTACGAACCGGACCCATCGAATCCCAGGTATTTGAAGTGCTTATGTACTTCCGTCATCATATGATGACGCTGGGGCTCAAAGGGTTAAAGGTCATGCTTACTATAGGGTTGATCTATACTATAAAAAACATCGCTAGCTTAAAACTAACTGTTCAAGGCACTTATGGCCTTTTGTAGTATAATAATATTTTTAGACCGAATAAGTCCAAAATAATACAAAGTCAAGTGGCGGTACGCAAAATACACAAGCTACGGGGGGCGGCTATAGCGGGGCAGCTGTAGTATCCTGAACATTATGCTTTATACATAGTGCTGTGACATACGGACTGAGCAGACAGGCGGACTGGACATATAAGGATTCCGTTTTTTGCCATTATGGCCACTGAACCCTAAAATCAACACTGAATGAAGACATAGTGTGATTTAAATGAAATTGTAAACGAATCTAAGTCACTCAAACACGTTTTCAGGAAAACAGGACGAATGTTAGAATACATTACATTTATCTAATTATGTTTTGGTTACTTAAACGGATTTCCCAACCACAGAATGGATTATTTCAAAATGAATATATTTTACAGTAAGTTAGCCAAGTGTTCTTGTTGATTAATCATAGGACCAACCACATGACCTTAGTCATAAAGTTGAAGAATTCGCTAAATTTATTGCGGACTGCAATTACAAATACCAGCCAGGCAGCCAGAAAAAAAAATGTAACAGATTTATTCGTAGATTCAATCAACAATTTTTTTTTCATGCAAATAAAGTTAAGAAAAATCCATACCAGCAAACAGATCGCCGAAAGGTGAACCCCCGAAGAATTCTCTGAAGACGTCCTCAGGGTCTCGGAATGTGAACGGGAAGCCAGCCGTGTAGCCGAACTCATAGTCGTCGTCGGCGGCCGAGCGGCGGCCGCGGGAGTTGTTTAGGCCCTCCTTGCCATACTGATCGTACACACGCCTCTTCCTTTCTGGAAACACAAGTAAAACCTGTTTAAAAAAGTATTTTCAACTGTTAGAAAAGTGTCTGCAGCTTTGTGGTAACTGGTTAATCTCAACTGAGCTACCTAACTTTCCTTAAAAAAATGCTTACTTAGAACTTGTATCTTGTGTACACCACTCTCTCAATAAACTGACCTTATTAACGTAGTAAGTAAATAAAAATAAGCGTTAGGTAAGCAATTTTCGCATGTTATCTAACTACGGCAGATACCTAAACAATTAAGAGCGGATTCTTTCTATAGATACATGATTTTGCACTTGCCTGTACAGCCGTGCGTCTGAAATAAGAGCTCTAACGCACATTATAAAATGTTCGAAGATTTTATTTGCTTCCATTAAATTACTACTTTATTCATAATTATATTTTAAGCTCGTTGCATCGATATTCGAATAAAATGTAAGTAGTACTTTTTAGACTCTACCTAAAGTTTAAACGGTTAAATGACTAATTTACTTCTATTGTATTGCATAATATTTCTTATGGGTTAGGTACCCATCAAAAATCAGGATATGGCGACAATAAAATATTTAGAAAAATCTTACAAAATAGGCTGTTTAAATTAGAACAAAAAAATCGTAACATGAATGTTTATAAAAATTACCATTTTAAATAAGTATTAGGTAGATGTCCTACACCAAAGAAAAAATACAGAAGTTTACCAACGCCGGAGGTGGGATTTGAACCCACGTCCTCAGCTTTCGCGGCTGATGCCTAAACCACTCGGCCACTCCAGCTTGCGGACACCGGTCGAATTCTCGGGTATATGCAATCGTACTACCTACTTAAAAAATACAACACAAGAAAAAAACCATTTGAGTTGTACCACAAAAATAAAAATACTTAATCATGTTTTTGTCCAGCCCAGTTTTCCCACAGTCTCTTTAGTCTAAGCTTTGAATCAGCCTTCAAGATGCAGAAGAATTCCATTCGTACTATTGTAAGAATTTCGCAGAAGGATTCTTGTAGGACTCCTTCTGTTGATCTACAAATTTTGACTTTGCCGTTCCCGTATCTTCTAGTCACACTGACAGATTTAATAAAACACTTGGACGACGACCATGAAACTCAGAGTGAAAGAAAGGCCAGGTTGAAGACCAGGAGGAAAAACTTGCCAAATAAGATGATACCTAAGTTATAAATATTGATACCTAAGCTTAATATCGCAAAACTGCCTGCTTCCAGGCCATACAGGTATTTAATAAATTGCCGATTGAATTAAAATCAGTAGTTTAAGTTGATAGTCATGCATTCAATTCGAGACTAAAGTTATTTCTGCTGAATTAATCCTATTATTCTGTTAATTAATGAATTCTATACGGACGAAAATGTAAGTTTTGTCTAAGTAGTCGTAGAATTCATAATAATGTGTTTTAATGTTTATTTATTTAATTCCATTTGTTGTTTGCAAGCAGTGGCGTAACTATATCATCTGGGGCTTGTGGCAAATTATTTTGATGGGGCCCTATCAGTAAAAATCGTCACATTGTACTCAGTTTAATTTTAAATTAAAATTCACTGCCTCTTGGGTCGGGGACCCGTGGCATTTTGCCAGCCCTGCCATCCTATTGTTACGCCACTGTTTGCAAGTGTAATCAATATTTTTTTTATGACAATTTATATATTTTTTAAATAATCTGTTTTGATAAGTGATAGGTGTGTTTTATAATATTAAGTAATTTATTTTATTAGCAACATATACAATGTAAATTGTAACTGAATAAATGAAATGAATGACTTTTCAACCTAAGCTCCAATCCCACCCTGCCCCTTTAATTACTGAGTATAAAATACACCTTGCACTTTGCATAGTGAAGTATTCTAACAGCTGTTTTCATAAGAAAAGAAACAAAACTGACATAAGATTCTACAGATGTAGTGCAAAATCTATTTCCTTCGGCTTTTCACGGAAACGTTCGAATTCATATTGCTGTCAGCGGCTGTCACAAGAAACGTCAGTATCCATTGCACTGAAGCTAACTGAAACAGAAAGAGAAATCCTGACGTTTCCGTGAAAATACGAAGGAAAAGTATTATGCACTACATCTGTATCAGAGTATCAGCCTATTGATATCGATTTATTTATGGAGTATAAAAATAAAATAAGTACTTGTTTAAATGTTTGCACGTCAGATAACAAGCCTAATTATTATTAATTTATAGGCTCGAAAAATGGCAAGAATATACAGGTCTTCGTTTAGTGCCCTATGATATGATAGTATTTAACCGACTTCAAAAAAGAAGGAGGTTCACAATTCGACGATATCGATACAGTGACCCTAATTGGACCAAGTTAATCACTTACATAAGCTAATTACTATCTACATACATAAAGCACACTGTTGTTTACGTACAAATCCGGAATCAAAACGTTTAATCAAATTCGGAAATCATTTTTAAAAGTATCTATCATAACATACGACAATCTTGCAGTGCTACCAATACCAACAGAACGTCCAAATTTTTTTTCCCTCGCTAGCTCCTAAAGCGCTCTTTTATCCTTAAATACATGCGGCTAACAACGCATTTAAGTAATGACTTTGGAGCGTAGCGCGAAGTAGCATTAGTTTGACAGATAACAAAACGCTAATTATTGAGTCGTTCCACATTAATTGTTATCCAATAAATTGTTTGAAAATTTAGTGAAAAGTAAAAGACTTAATTTGCTGATTTTGATTCATAAGTAGTAAAAAAATCCATAGGTATAAACCTTTGTTTTAGTGAATGATAATCACACATCGGTAACTCGTGGCATCCAGGTGGCACTTAAAAGATTAGTGATGTGACAAGATTTCTGAGTGTCTTTTCAGATAAGATAAAATAATAAATTAATATTACCTACATGGTCTTAACATATAACAAAGTAGGTTTGCTTACCAGTTTAAAAACATCAATGTATTGACATTGCTATTGTCATCCATTTCCGTGTAATAATTATTACGAGTCGCGAGATATTTTCAATAATGGAGAAAATATTTAGAGAGCATTCAGAACTTCTACTGCAGGGTGATCAGGTAAAATGCACCCGCTGCGATGTTTATATAGTTTGCAAGACATAGTTTACAATAAAATGCTTTTTTTACCCATTACGTCAGTGGAGGTTGAAAGATCGTTTTCTTACACAAAGTGGATTTTCTCAAGTAGAAGACGTAGGCTGACTTGTGAAAATTTAGAACAAATTTTAATTGTTTACCACGAATGTCATATATTAAATTATTAAAATATTTTTTCATTTAATTTGGATAATTTTTCTCGACCCCATCACTAGTCTGTTAGAAACTGTCAAGTGCCACCTGCATGCCACGAGTTACCGATGTGTAATGATAATTGATAATAATGGTCTCTAATCAAGACGCAATTGTAAAACTAACTCCGACGTGTGTAATAATTACCTTGTTTGTTGTTTCGCCATAGTGAAAAGATTTTTTTTTACAGAAGAGTGTAAAGGCATTTTACTTCTCGTATGATAAAAAAGCTCTCGCTACGCACAGGATTCTATTTTAGAACCACTCGCTTCGGTCGTGGTTCAACTATACAGCACTCACTGAAAACCTTGAAAGGGATGATTTGGTAGGTTATACTGAACAACTTTTACATGGAGCTAACACCGATAGATATCTCCAAAAAAATTTGGCTCTGATTGAACAACTTTTGCTTGATTGGCCTTATAGCAAAAGTTGTTCAGCATAGCCCACTAAATCACCAAGGGTGGTGTAACACCCTTTAGAATCCTTTCGCTTGCTCGTATTTCAATTTAATACTCGCGGGTAAAATAAAACAAATAATTATTATTTACATACTAAGTTATAAGAACGAATCGAAAAGTTCTTAGAAGACGTGTGTAAAATTTGCCCATACCTATGATATTTGAAATGAGAACTCTATATAATGTATCTATATTAAGTATGATTATTTCCTAAGCAACTATTAAATAAATATAGTGAAAATCTGCTTCTTAGGCATTAGCTAATTACTATTATATTCTTATACATATTAGAGCCTTTCTACCCTACGACTTTTAATAAATTGTAATTATTACGCTGTATAACATAAATCACTGAGTAACTCCATTGCCGTAGAAACTGAAAAACCGCGAAGCACATGCTCAGACGGGATAGCTATTAGATCATAATAAAACTCACACAATCACACATCGGGTTAATATTGGTTATAAGCATTTGAATAATAACGGTCACTCCAAAAACATTGTTATTGTTTGTAAGAGACCACTGTCGTTTATAACAGATACAATGTTATTTATTACAAAATTAGGTCATATACATAGGTACGTTATGAATATTATCATTTTACTAAGGCAAATTTTCATGTATTTGATAATACCGTAAGCGACAACCCTATTTATTAACCTAGAAGTTACAAATAAGGTTAAACCTGCAACTCTCGTCAAAATGCTTCTTGTCTGCTTCTTTATGGTCACGCATATCAATCGAATTAGTGCTACAGTGTTGCTGGTTTACACCTATAACATTCAAGGGATGTTTACAAAAATGACAACTGACTATACTGGTTGACATTTACAGAGAAACATATTCATTGACGGTTGGTGTAATATGTAAACCAGCTGGTTGGAAATGTTGTTTTTGTAAATATCCCTTCAATTGTAACTTGAGTTATAAACGGGGTGTCCATTACAGTTCTGGTTATGTTTTTGATTTTGTAAAAATACAATCACAACTTTATACACATCTCGACTTAGTTGGTTTTAATCATAAATATTAATATAATTAGTTACAGGTGTGTATTTACTGAAAGTAAGCAGTGTCAACAGTGCAAGTCTCTATGATAATATTCATAACCTATCTGTATACTTGTCTACAATTATCACAAAACAAATCCTATAATACAGGAGACTCTACCAAAGAATCGATGAAAAGGCGTATCTCCGAAAAACCCTTTGAAGCTATAGTGCCGATGGCCATTGACTCCATTCTTGTTCTGATATCTGTGACTGTGGTGACTGGATCCGCGGGCGTCATACAATTTCCGCTTGTTTTCTACCCAACAACAAAACATTTTTGTTTACAATTCCATACGTTCGCATTCATTGTAGG